>LFYR01002199.1:150595-248104 GCA_001185155.1 Zostera marina | reverse complement strand
TGTGGTTGTAGATGTGTGTAGTGATTTTCCTTGCATTTTTGACAACTTTGGCATATTTTGGGATTTTACCGACATCCTCAATTGTCAAATCCAACACATGTGCTACGCAAGGAGTCCAATACAAATGTTTGTACTTATCCATTAGCATCTTTCCAGCCAATACATAGTTGCTTGCGTTGTCGGTACAAATTTGAACCACATTGTTCACTCCAACCTTTTGCATTGCATCGTCAAGAGTTTTGGCAATGTAATCGGCAGTTTTTGTTTCAGATGATGCATCGATTGAATGCATATAGAAGGTCCCCGCACTTGAATTCACTAAGAAGTTGATAATACTTCTGTTGCGTCCATCGGTCCAACCATCTGACATCAGTGTACAACCCCCACGTTTCCAAGCCTCCTCATGTTTTTCCGAATTTCTTTGGTTTTTGTAACTTGCCTCTTGAGGAGGGGTACTCTCAATTGATACATTGAAGGTGGCTTATAGTTTCTGCCATATCTACCAACGGCCTCAAGCATGACCTATGACATTTATTTAAGAACTGATTACGTAAAAATCAGACTTATTAAATCATGTTAAAAATTGAGAAAACTAATTTCATACCTCAAAAAGTGGATTACGAACCACATTGAAAGGAATTCCACTAGAATAAAAAAATTCAGCCACTATGTCATCCACAATAGTCTTGGTTTCCTTTTTCATATGATCTTTAATTGATGATTGTTTCGACTTGGAAGTATTCCTCTTTCGAACAACGTCGTGGACTGTTTCGTTGTCTTCCAAACCCAAAGCATTCATCTTCTTTAATAATCCAGATGTTGATGGCTTGTTTGATCCTAGCACACTTGATTTTGAAGTCGAAATTGTTTTATGCGATTTCTATGATTTCTTCTGCAATTTAATGATATCGATGATGGGAGTCTTGTCTTTCCTCTTCTTTTTCCCCATATATTCCAGCAATTCATTTGCAATCGCAATGGTTGTATAATGACATTTTTGAACATTATTTGTACCGTGAGTATCTCCGGTAAGATGTTCCTTCAAGCGTTCTATTCCACCACTGTTGGTTTTTCCACATAAAAGACATTGTACTTGATAGGACTTCGAGAAGTCGTTGATTACTCCATATTTCCATGCCAAATCTGTAGATTTAATAGGTTTTTTCGATTTATCCGAAATTACCTCCAACGGTATGGATTTATGGTACACAACATTAGGATCTGGTTGAAAACGAATTTGGGCAGCAACAGTGGCTGCAACATCAGGAATAGGGTCAGGCCTTTCAGCAGTAGTGGCTGGAAATTCTGGAATAGGCTCAGCTGCAGTGGCTGCAACATTTTCAGCAGTAGTTACTGGAATAAAATTGACTTCCTCGCTGTCCAGCAACTCTAATTCATCCTCTAATTCTTCCAAATCGATACGCACATCATTTCCAGCTTCATTTTCACTGGAATGACTGGATTCTTCACTTAAACGAAGTACGTAATCGCTGGATTCTTGGGAAGACATGATCGATGGAGTAGGATAATATTTCAGATCGTAGAAAGTGAAGAAAATGTCAAACAAATGTGGAGAAAAAGAAGAAGAAAAAATTCAGATGGTGGAGAATCAAAGAAATGTGAAGGAGAAGAAGAAGGAAAAAAATTCTAATGGTCGAGAGTCAAAGAAATATGGAGGAAATGTGGAGAAGAACTGAAAAAGAAAAGAAAGTGGAGAGGACTTATAAAACGGCTAGGGTTTCAAAGACTTATAAGGAGAGGGTTATAAGATTTAAACTTATTAAAATAAAACCTTCAAATGAGGCTTTATTAAATGAAACGTAATGGGCTTTATTAAATAAAGCCTTTAAAATAAACATTTAATCAATGGCCTTTATTAAAAACAGGACAGGTAACCGGGTCGGGTACGGGTTAGACCCGACCCATCGACCCATTTACCCGTCCCAACTAACCGGTCACCGGTTAGTAGTATTTTACCGGTTAACCTTGGCGGCACACAGTGTCCAAAAGAGATAGGGATATTTCGCATAGTTTAAAAAGCTATAAAGCGCTCAGCTTTTTCAGTTTGCGCTTTTTCAGCTTTGAGCGCGCTTAAAGCTGAAAAAGCGATAATGGCATTTTGGTAAATAAATATAATTTTTTAGAAAATTGCATATATACCCCTGTTTATAATCCGGCAAACTTATTTAAAAATGTTCCTATAGGGCATGACATTGAAAATCCAAAAAAAAAAAAATCGAGGATGGCCGGATTCCGACCATCTTTTTTTCCCTTTTCAGACGGTCTGAAGGTAGAGAAATTGATGAAAAAGTTGAGGACATTCATACCAATAGTAGGGGTGAATTACGGAGGGAAAAGACGAGGTCAGGCGGCGGCTCTAGGGTTTTGGAAGACAAAAAGTGAGAGTGATAAAAAGAAATTAGGATTTTATTAGAAGGGTATTGAGTTTATATAGTTAGATAGAAATGAAGGGGTAAGAAGGGAAATTAAAAGAGTTTAAGTTATTTCATATGGGCAGGGGGTTGCCCCAACCCAATAACCCGACCAGAAAAAGCGATTGAGAAAGCGCTCCTGGAGGAGCGCTTTGTCGCTTAAAGCTAAAAAAGCGACGCTTAAAGCGTCGCTTTTTAAACTATGATATTTCGTGATCAATATGTTTTCGGTCATACATTGTTTGTGCGACAGTTGAATTGCTTAGCCTTTACCGATTTTTTCGATCATCTCCGATTAACCCTCGGCAATAAACTCTCTGATCTTCGTTTATGTCGTGCAATTGGTAGAACCGAGGTAGAAACTTCCCAACTTCGAGTTTGCCAAGAATTTTATAATTGTTCTCCCATGTCAATCGGTCCATCCGTCAAATATTAATGTGCATCCACCTTTAGTCCATTGATCCTCGTGCTTCTTCTGCAGATCGTTAATATTTACAACTTCGTTTTCCAAAAGAGATCCGGATATAAAGTGTGGTGAAGGTATCATGTATCCTGGACCGTAGGGTCCGATACCTTATGCCCAAGCCTATATAAAATAAATAAATTAGATTTAGTTTAGCAAAGAGCCAAAAATTAGATTGTCTAGAATTTAGACAAATTACCTACAATTCCATATTTTCGGCTACATTGAAAGCAACCCCACTTGTGATGAAAACCTTTGCACCGTATTGGTCGACAATTTTCTTTATTTGAATCTTGACGTGATTGACAATGGTTGTGGTCAACAATTTTCCTCATCCAAATCCAAAGGACCCACTATTTTTATTTTCCCACACAATTTAATTTCCTTGGTTCCGGAAGATGAATAACCAACACCGCTCAAAACAACCTTCCTCTTAATAAATTCCTTCGATAGACGCTCGATATCAACAATCGAGGGTTTCCTTGATGAGATCTTCTCCATTAGTACCTTCAAGATCTCAAAACGAATTTGGGAGAAGGCTTTAGAAAAATGATTTGTGCTGAGTTTTCGACCAGCGGAATTTACACGGATGATATTTAGTTTCACTTGGTGGATTCCTCCCCCTAGAAAGAAATCCGCATAGTAGACCACGCACCGGTACCATCTTCATGTCTTTTTGTTCTTCGTGTATACTTCCAAGTTGAATCGTCCCAATTTCGTGAAAAATTCAACTTCATATCCAATATCAATTCTGGTAAATCGATTTATCGTACACACTAAGATCAACCGACATCAAATCAAACGTTCTACTAGAGGAACTTGGGGTTACGGGACCTCAATGTTTTCTTCGTCGATCCCGTCTAATGGATTATCGTAGTTCATCTCGTTCTCTTCATAAAACATTTATGCTTATGTATATTTTTTCCCCAAAACGTTGTCATACATCGCATTTGTGGGGCAACAAGAACCTCTAGGAGTGAATCTGCCAAACTGTGATGACTTGGACCTCCATGGGATTAGAGTTTAGTGAAATAAGCTTCATTTCAAAAGATAGCTCTATGTCGGTATGTCCTTAATGATTTTTTTCTAATCAGTTAAGTTTTCTTTTACAATTAAATTTCATTAAAAGGAATGGCAATGCCCATATTACAAAATAAAGAATACAAATATAAATAGAAGTAAAAAAGAAATGAGAAAAAAAAACAAGCCGAGCTTTTGCTTATAGAGCCAGGCTCGGGCTCGGCTCGTTAAGGAATTATCCAGGCTCGGACTCGCTCGGGCTTGATAAGCTTATCGAAAAATATCTATATTTAGTTTTTTTTTAGATTTAGGTTTTTATTTAAGTTTTCTTATAATTAATATCCATAACTCTTATATTTATATTTTTTTAAATTATTAAGAAGCCCTTAACAAGCTTATCGAGCTTGAGCTTTAGGTTCGGGCTCGGCTCGTTGGGCTAACGAGCCCGAGCTGAACTTTAGTTGACACCCTATGTAGTCTAGTTATAAACTAACTAGATACGCTGCCTCAAAAGGTTGGTCTTTCATACTTCCATCGTAGAAGTCTTCAAAAGGAGAGACTGATGTTTTTAATGACCTCTTTAAAAAAGACCTCAGGAGGCCCTATTAACGTGATGTTTATATATTTTATTTATTTCTGTCTATATATGCCACAACAAACACCCAAAAGCATTCCATAGTAGCCCAAAAAGGGGTGGTGTGTGGATTTTTGCATAGCCTCCGTAAGATCCATCAATCTAATATCTGGACTTAGATTGAATAGGAACTGAAATATTCATTATTCTCCAGAAGGCGAAATTCAGGTGCTCAGCCAACGGAATTAGAAGAGACCTGGAATAAAAGCAGTTGAAGACGAGATGACTTGTAGATTCTTCTTCCAGATTGTATAATTGGCAAGCAAGAGGTACTTGAACTTTCTAGCTTCTCAATTTCTCGAATGTGTGTAGGTGATCCCATTTCACCCTCCACAGGAGAATAGAGAATTTTGTTGGCATTTTCGATCAAATTTCCTTGAATATCACGTCTTTATGACTTCTATCTTTAATACTTTCCACCATTCCCCCCAACTTGTTTATAGGAGAACCAGATCTCAATACAGTCGTACTATTGGTCCTATAATTCAAACATTTATCCACTAGATTCATTTCTGAGATGAAAGCTTTCCAAAAATGCAAATCCACAGTAGGCCTGATTTGAATATCTCTAAGTGTCTTCCCCTTAATATATTTATTCTGAATCCATTTTATCAAAATAAAATCACTATTATCCTGGTACTTTGAAGCTCTTTTAATGTTCGTTGCAGTAGTGATAATAAGAAGGTCTCTAACCCCTAGACCTTCTTCCACCTTGGGAAGGACCATTTGGGACAATGGGATCCCTTTCCTCCATCCCATATAAATTTATAGGCTAACCTTTTAAACAACAGAATCAGAGATAATCATGCCTTGTCCCCAAATGCCCAATAGGTATACTTTCCGGCTATTATCCAATTAACTAGTTGTATTCTTCCTCCATAGGAAAGACATTTCCCACTCTATCTTGCTAAAAGCGTCTCTATTGACTGCATTAGTTTCCAACATTGTCCAAACGATTTCTTCTTTCCCGTGATTGGTAATCCCAGGTATGATATGGATAGACTTTTAACAACATATCCTAAGATATCATGAAAAGATTGGTCTTCTGCACATACTTTCTGCCAACTGTAATTCTTGTCACCAAGGATAGGTGATGTAGGCTGTGAACACTCTGGATTAACAGATCTGATGATCGGGTGAGGATCTGTCCAGATTTAAATCCAACAATCCGATCAAACAGTAAATCACTCAGGTAAAATCTAAATTGCACTAGAGATGAATCAAGTAATGGTTTATTATCCCAATCCAAGGATAATTGAATAACAAGAAAAGAGATGAAAGAAGAATTCGAAGAGAATAAAAAGGAAGTTGAAAATAAAGGAAGGAAATAGGAGTAGAGAATAATACCTTGATTAGGAATAAAATCTCAACTAGCCTCCACCTTTTTGGGTCCACTCATATTTATACTCTCATGGTATAAGAGTGGAAAGTCCATCATGAGAATCCAAGCCATATTATTGGGCTTGGTCCAAGGCTCGATTAGAATCGAGCCCATTATTAACGCAAGCACTTAGATGGGCTGCATCAGGCGGCCCCTCTTAGAATACAATTGTCCTCAATTGGTTGTCTTCCTCTGGATAATATCTTCTTAAGTCTGCCACATTGAAGGTTGATGACATGTTGAATTCTGGAGGTAGATCTACTATAAAGGCATTGTCATTAATCTTCTTTAGCAGCTTGCAAGGTCCAAAAAATTTGTCCTTCAGTTTAGGGTTAGGGTTAGGGTTATGCTGAATATCTGTCTTTTTTTAAATGAACCATTACCAAATCACCTTCATTGGCTCTGGTTATTGATTCTTCTACTTGCTTGTGTATTAATTTGCTAGATTCTATAATATCTTCGACTTTCTTATTCACTGAAGGTGTGGAGATAACATCCATTACATTCTTTGGAAGGTGGCCATAAGCAGCTACAAAAGATGCATAGCCAGTTGATCTATTTGGCATGCAATTAAAGGCAAATTCTGCTTGAGCTATGTGTTGGTCCCACTGTTTTGGTTGCTTCCCTGCTAGTGCTCTTAATAGATTTCCAAGTGACCTGTTGACCACCTCTTTTTGCCCATCAGATTGTGGGTGACATGTAAAACTAAATTCCAGATTTGTGTCAAATCTCTTCCATAAAATTCTCCAAAAGTGAGACAGAAATTTTGTGTCCCTATCTGACACAATGCTTCTTGGGATGCCATGAAGTCTTATAACCTCATTGAAGAACAATATTGCAATGTGAGAAGCATCATTTGTTTTTTTACCAGGAATAAAGTGCACCACTTTCGAAAATCTATCAACTACTACAAAAATAGAATCCAACCCTTTGCTAGTTTTAGGTAGCCCAAGAATAAAATCCATAGAGAGGTCAGTCCATGATTCTTTAGCTACTGGTAAAGGGGTATAAAGACCACTATTCAGACTAGTGCCTTTTGCTTCTTGACATCTAGGACATCTTTGCACAAAATTTTCTACTTCTTTTCTTACTCCTGGCCAATAATATTTGCTCTCTACTTGGGCTACTGTTTTATCTCTCTCAAAATGGTCAGCTAATCCTCCTGAGTGTAAATCCCTTATAAATTGCAGTCTCAAGGAGGCTTGAGGAATGCATAATTTGTTCTCCTTGAAAAGAAACCCTTCATTAATTCTGAAGCCTTTATTGTATTTTTTCTGAAGGCATTCCTCCCAAATACTAGAGAAATCTTTATCAGTAGGATATAATTCTTTTAAACAATCAAAAGCTACCACCTCTAATCTTAAGATTGTTAATAAAGAATTTTTTCTGCTTAATGCATCAGCTACCTTATTACTTGCACCAGATCTATGCTTTATTGTAAATTCAAAACTCTGTAAGAAAGAAAACCATCTGATGTGCATTCTGTTTGTATCAGAAGGCTCATTTATCTGTTTCAAAGTTATATGGTCAGTAAGGACTGCAAACTCTCTCTGAATTAAATAAGGTTCCCAAACTTTGCATGCTCTGACAACAGCATATAATTCTTGCTCATATGTGGTCCAATTTTTTCTGCTTGCAGTGAGTTTCTCACTGTGAAATGCTACTGGATAACCACTCTGACTTAGTACTGCACCCACTCCAGAAATGCTGGCATCACATTCTACCTCAAAAAATTTAGAAAAATCAGGAAGAGCCAATATTGGTGTTGTTTGGAGTTTATTTTTTAATTTCAGAAAACTGACTGAAGCCTCATCTGTCCATCTGAATTCCCTTTCTTTAGACAGGTTGTTATGGGACTAGCTATTGAAGTGAAATTTTTTTATAAATCTCCTGTAAAAGGAGGCTAGACCCATGAAACTACGTACCTCAGTGACTGAAGAAGGTGCTGGCCAATTTTGTAATGCTTCAGTTTTTCTTGGATCCATTTTCATACCATGTATCCCAATGATAAACCCTAGAAAACAGAGTTCCTCGGTAAAAAAATCATACTTCTTTAGATTTAATTTTAGCTGATTTTTCTCTAATAATCTGAGGACTGATTTTACATCTTTAATGTGGTCTTCTTTGCTTTTGCTAAATACCAAGATGTCATCAAAATACACCACCACACAGTTTCCCAATAGTGGTTTCAGCACCTCAGTCATTAATCTCATGAATGTTGATGGTGCATTGGATAATCCAAATGGCATCACCATCCATTCATCCATCCTCCACTCTCCATTTTTCTTTGGGACCAACAGTGCAGGTACGGCACAAGGACTTAAACTAGTTCTGATCAGGCCATCTAATAGTAGTTGTTCTACTTGATTCTGAAGAATTTCAGCCTCTTTAGGTCCTGATCTGTAGTGAGGCAAGTTAGGTAGAGATGCTCCCGAAATCAAGTCTATTATGTAGTCAATTTCTCTCTCTGGATTAACAGATTTGATGATCGGGTGAGGATCTGTCCAGATTTAAATCCAGTAATCCGATCAAACAGTAAATCACACGGGTAAAATCTAGATTCCACTAGAGATGAATGAGTAATGGTTTATTATCCCAATCCAAGGATAATTGGATAACAAGAAAAGAGATAAAGAAGAATTCGAAGAGAATAAAAAGGAAGTTGAAAAGAAAGGAAGGAAATAGGAGTAGAGAATAATACCTTGATTAGGAATAAAATCTCAACTAGCCTCCACCTTTTTGGGTCCACTCATATTTATTCTCTCATGGTATAAGAGTGGAAAGTCCACCATGAGAGTCCAAGCCATGTTATTGGGCTTGGTCCAAGGCTAGAATAGAATCGAGCCCATTATTAATGCAAGCACTTAGATGGGTTGCATCAATAGGAGGCACCCAATCACCCTCAGGGAGTAAGCACAGCTGAACCTCGTTAAAAGTATGTGTTCTGATTTCCTTCTT
Source organism: Zostera marina (assembly GCA_001185155.1). NCBI lineage: Eukaryota > Viridiplantae > Streptophyta > Magnoliopsida > Alismatales > Zosteraceae > Zostera > Zostera marina. Next base: position 239,216 of record LFYR01002199.1, on the reverse strand, counting down.
CCACTTCTATTTCTTTCCTACTACCAAATATTTTGTGTGATTTATCTGATCTGATTACACGTTAAAGGTCAGTACTTTTGTGTGAATCGTGTGAGGTCAGAAATGAGAGAATAGAAAGAGCCATCATTCTCGTGCGAGGTAGAGAGAGAAGAGAACAGAGAGCCACCAATATTTTTCTGGTGAGGAAGAGAGAATATGATCAGGAAATATTAAATCTATTTGTGGATTGCCAAACGACTTACACTGACACCACTAATATCTCTGATCTCAAGGGGACAGACATTATTGACGGCTCGTAACTAATACTGGCGACTTTGTCGCCAGTATTGGAGAAAACATTACTAGCGGCCAAGCAGCCAGTAATTACTAGCCAAAAACAATCTGTCCTAACATCATAAAACATTCATTAAATTGGCCATCCTTTAAATACTCAAATAGTATAAAGTGCAGATATAATTCTCAAAAGCAAGGGAAAAAAGTCGCACAAAAAAAGAAAAATAAAGCTCAAGATAGTGGTACTACAAGATAAGAAATATTCACTTTGAAACTATCCAAAGCGTTACATACCCAACTCACGATCCTTATCATTTCCATATTCAACAACAAAGCCATGATGTGAGTCCAATGATTGTCCACCAACTTCAACAAAAAGAGCTGCACAAAACAAGTGTAGTTTTCTATCTGGTTGAATTTACCAAAAAATGATATTAATTAACGATGTCAACAAGTATAAAAGAGATTCGAGACCTCGGGACAGTGGACTTATAAAATCCTCCATTAATGTGTCAAGCATAGGTTCTAGACCAAAATCATCGAGGACAACGCCATATTTATTCATTGTATTTGGTCTCATGATCTTTAACTTTACAGTACCAACCCATTTCTCAAAATTTTCCACCTGTCAAATATTAGATGACAGCTTCTGATGAAATATGTGAACAAAAATTACAGAATAAAAATAAGTTAAATAATTTCTATTAGGAAAAAACAGGATCAATGAAAAATGGTAATTTTATACCTCAGACACCATCATATCACAAAAAAATGGCTGAAGCATAGAAAAGGTATAAAGCCCAGGATGTGGTTCTGATAAAATATTTCTTAAACTTTCCTCATTGTTATCACTGATTGCTTTAATGAATTCTGGCACAAAGAATGTAGAAGGATTCATGGTATATAGCTCTTTATGCAGAGGCTGTTAAAATACAAAAACAAAAAATATTATGTCTTTATATTGATATTATTTTGTATCATTACTAAAAGGAAAAAAATCAAATCAAAAGTTATCCTGCATCGACACTATTAAGATAATACGATTTCAAAACTATTATTGTTTTTGGAATAAATATAAAGAAGAAACAATGTGTAAACATATGATTTCTATGGACAGAATAAATAGAACTGATTATCCTCCTGTATTCACTATTCATAGTATGCAATATATATACGATTCTGTGATAAGTTAGATCATATAGTTTTTTTTTTGAGAAATCATATAGTAATTATCATTCTGTCATTACAACAAACAATGTATCTAGAAGATCCTGGGCTAACATTTTGTCATTTTTATTATATGCTAATAACTATATTATCACTATTAAAACCATTTTGAAGTTGAGTTGGAACTATTATTCATTTATGAATGAATTTTTTGGATATATTGATGTAAGGGACAGTTTTTCCAAATAGGAATCTAAAATGTAAACGAAGGAGAAGACTTAATTAAAGGTTACATTATATACCAAACTCTTTTTTTAATGAAGTTGAAATTTAATTATAAATGAAGTGGGCCTTGCCCAGTTTTACAATATACATAAAATAAAAGCCCCTTACTAAACAAGCACTGCACAGGACAGACTATTTCCTCTACGGGGAAAACAACAAACAGTAAAAACAGACACTGCAAACAGAAAAATACTATCCATTCCCTAACCATTGTCTAATATCATTTGTTTCGTCTAAGCCTAAATCAGGAGGCTTTGCCTTAAAGCAGACCTTACAGTCCTTCCTCACTAAGCATGTATATCGGTCGGATTCGGATCGGATATGCAGGTATCCGAATCCGAATAATTATCCGGATATCCGAATCCGACCGAATAAAATCCGGATTTGAAAATCCGAATTTATTATCCGAATAAATTATCCGGATTTCCGGACAATCCGAATCCGGATAACTTTAGGGTTAGGGTTAGAGTTATGATTTAATAATTATAAGTTAATAAGTTATAAAGATTTAAAATTATAAAGGTAATTAGATTTAAGACTTTAAATGTTTAATGATTTATAATATAAATATATAATACATAAATATATAAATATAATAATATAATAATATTAATTTATTATATATTTATCCGGATATCCGAATCCGAATCCGAAAAATCCAAATCCGGATGGTCATATTTGAATTCGAATACGGATTCCGGTATGCCATTCACAGGCTTATTCCTCACTTGGGTCACAAGCACATCCTCAGATCTAGAGCTACCAGTTTTCCACCTTTTGTTCATATTCTGCCACAGATGCCAAGTTATTTCGCCAAGTAGTGTCCAGAGCAACCTCCAACAATTTGACACTGACATTAGGAATTGGATGCAATCAATCACATCCACCAATCTGAAATCTCCGCCCAGAGGTTGATAGGATCGATGCTTCAATCGAACTGAGAAAACCGAGCAAAAAACAAGAACAAAACAGATTTACGTGGTTCGGCAATGTGCCTACGTCCACGGGGTGTCTCCTCTCCTTCTTTTTCTCTCACACAAAGAATCAATGTTTGAGTCTCCCGCAAGACAGCGTGAGATCTCCCCCATAGCGCGGGGAGATCTCGCGCTATGGCCTATTGGATCGTAGGCGGATCCGGGTCAGGATCCGCCCGAATAACCAAATAGGATTTATAAATGTAAACCCTATTTCTCCCCCATTTCTCCCCTAACCATATTCTCCGGCGAACGTCGAACTCCAGCGACCACCCTATGGCGACTCCAGCACACTCCGGCGACCAGACAGACCACTCCGGCGACCGGACAGTATGGCTCTCCTCTTTTATTCTGTGTTTCTCTCATTTTTTATTTGTTTGAATCCATTCTTGATTTTTTCATCTCCTACTCTTTTTTTTCTTTTTTTTGTAAACCCTAAATGTTTTTTGAAACAGATTTTTTATTTTGTTGAATCCATTATTCCATTCATGATTTTCTCATCTCCTCCTCTCTTCTTTTCTTATGTTTTTGCAAACCCTAGATGATTTTTGAATTTTTTTTATACCTAAACCTATTTTTAGAAAGTTGAAACAGTTTTTATTTTTTTTAATTGATTTTTGAATTTTTTTTTTACTTTTTTAATTAATGATTAAAATTGATCACTACTCTTTAATTAAGTATGATATTCACTATTACTCTATAATATACTGAATATATATAAAAAAAATACACTTGGCGCTATGTAGGCGAGATAGCGCGCTATCTCCCGCTAGCTCCTCATCTCCCCAAGTGTCGGCGCTACGCGCTATGGCGCAACTCAAACATAGCAAAGAATACAAGTCATTACAAGATACTTATATGGGAGATTAGGGTTGCCGTTTTGTATTTGCAACCCTAATACCCATTACAAGGCTTAAAGCCCATTTAACAGAATTAAACCTACCTATTTAATTCTAATGGCTCATATTTCTCAAAAAAAAAAATTCTAATGGCTCATTAAAGGCCTACATTAATTCTAATTATTCTAATTATAATTAATGCCCTTAATGAAAAACGTCTCCACACTCTCAGAGGTACCTATAAATTCGCATTCTTGCATACAATATGATTGGTATATACAAAGCAAGCTAGGAGTATGTGTGTAGAGTATGGGCAATCAAAGTAGATGTGAGTTGTGACTGATAATTTCAGGTTTCTGACTACAGAGGATGCAGAGACTAAGGGCAAGTATATTCCATAACTTATCTATTAGATCTCTGTTGGCTATGATAGTTTTCCACATATGGGAATCTACAGTGGGTTTGGGTCTAATCTCAATTTCCCCTAGTCCTCTCCCTTGTATATATCTAACTTTGACCCAATCAACTACGGGAATAAGTTAATCCACTCTTGATAGGAGAAAGCTCTATCCAATCTGGATTGGACAAATTTGTCCCCTGCTTGCTTATTATTCCATGTATATCCTCCCCCCTATGGATGGGACCTCCAGCAGCTCGGCTTGATTTGTGGCTTCAATGAACTCTGCAGGCTCTCAATGTGCATAGACTCCTGCCCCATGCCCTCTTCTTTCCTCTGGTGTTCTGATTTCATTGAAATCTCCCAACATTAACCAAGCTTGGGAGATTGTGAGATGGTGAATGTTCCTAATTAGGTTCCAAAGGGGTCTGCTACCTTCCCTGAGGTTATTTGCATATGCCACAGTGATAAGGAAATTCAAAGCACCTTCATTAAATTACCTTGGCATCCAGATTGAGTCAAAATATTCTAGGTCTTATTGATCATTGTTTGAAAATACCTCTCATTTCTCAGCAAAGCTATCCCTAACTGTTTGAAATTGTTAGGTTTTGACTCTTGTTTTAAGAAGAGCTACAATATCTAATTTTTTACTAATCATGGAATTCTTAAATCTTATTTTGAATTAGAGGGGAGTTAAGCCCCCTAACATTCCAAGTCATCAGTGCCATAATAGTAACTGAGGACCTGGAGGGGTGAAGTTGTATATTCTGGTTAATCCCCTCGGTGACCTTAGTCACCTTTGCAATAAAGGGGGATTTTTTGGATGAAAAAGCATTTGAGAAGATGGTGTATCCCGTAAACAACCTTCTCTTTCTCAGCCTTGCTTTTCTGTCCAAACTCCAAAGTAGGGATTTTTGAATTTATTGCCTTAGACAACAATAATTTGTTGGGGTGGTTCTAAATGCCAATGGGGGAAGATCTACCGTTTTCCTTTTGCCCATATTAGTTGTACAATTTTTCTGTTTGGGCTATTCAGAGACTATAAGTTTCTTGGGCTTATCCATCATGCCCGATTTTAATTTGTTGCTTGAAGCCCTTTTGGTTGTTTGGTAGTGGTGGTGGGTGCTCCTATAGGGGGTTGGGTATTTTACGATTTATTTTAGAATTATAGGATTCAGATTGTTTGTTTTGGCAATTTGGAGAACCTTCCTTTAGCATGTTCAAGCTTTTTCAGGCGGCTAGGCGACCAGGCGATGCCTGGGGTCGTATATTGCATATGCAAGCACCCGGTCGTATATTGCCTGGCGACATTTTTTATTTTTTTATTTTTTTATTTTTTTTATTTTTTTTATTTTTTTACATACAAAAAAATGAAAAAACCCTTAAAGTAGTTGGTAAAAAACTCCGGCGAGCTTGAAGGAGAGGTCCAGCAGGATGAACGGAGAGGTCCGGCGAGGTGAGAAGAGAGGAGGAGAAATGGATTTCCGTTTTTTTGACAAGGAGGAGGGTGGCAATGGTTAGATTTTCAGATTTAGGATTTTTTTACTTATATATAGGATTTTTTATTTTTTATTTAATTAGGTGTTTATTTTAAGGTCCTTAAGTTACAAAATAATATTATTCATTACAATTTTTAATTTTTTAATTTTTTACTTGGGTAAATGGGTCGGGTTAAGCCGGATCCGACCCGGATCTGGCTAATCCTCGTAAATATGCGACCCCCCAAATATGCGATGGGGGGATTGCGCCTGGTCGCATATACGCGCATATGCGACAAATCAAAAACCTTGAGCATGTTTGAGCCGGTCTCCTCCCTCTCTCCTCCCTGGTTTATTATTTTAAATGGAATTTCCTGATTTTTGTTCATAGAGGAATCAGAATCAGATGATAACATATTTACATCCTCCCAGTTGTGGTAATCTGATTTATCACTGTCCCCCTGTGTGTGTTGTGACTTGTCCGAGTGCGAGTTGATCCCTACCTCATAGTTGTATTCCTCTTCTTCGTCGGATAGCATAGACCAAGGTTCCGGGTGCGCGCGCATATGCGCGCATATGCGATGATGCGCCCCCAGAGGGAGATGCGCCAGGCGCATCTCCCTTAGCCGGATCCGGGTCGGATCCGGGTAAAATCCGATCCGGATCCAGGCCTGTTTTAAGTTATTTAAATAACTTAAAACAGTGTTTTGTTTTGTTTTTAAAAAAAAGGCAAAAAAAATTATTTTAAGACCTTATAAATTTTTAGCATAAAAATTTATACATTGGTCCATGAAAAGAGCTATATTATTTTTAATATAAGCTCCTCCCACTCTTTAGACTTCATATTTGTTTTAGACAAAATGAATCTTTATTTATAGACCAACCTTCTTTGTGTTTTTTGAATTCTATCGATGTGGGACTAAAAATGTGTGGTTAAATAAATTATTATTATAGAGTATTTTTTATATTGTAGATGTATTAAAGAAGGCCCAGCCCAGCCCATTACGTTATTATTTTTTAAAAGCCTCTTGGGTTATTTATTATTTTCTTTTTATAAAAGCCTCTCTTTTATAAGTTTAAAGAAACCCTAGCCATTTATAGAGCTATATTATTACGAAAATACCCCTAAATGATTAACCGGTTTTTAAACCTTGGTGTTACAGTGAATTATAGGGTGTTATAATAATTAATAAATAGATGTATTATAATAATTTTTCTGTCCAATATTTTTTTAACTAAAAAATTTAATTAATATAATTTAGATATATAAAAAAATATTAATTTCCTATAGTTTTATAAATATTTACGAAAATGCCACTGGCGCATCTGAGCGCATATGCACGCATATGCTTAGATGCTCCAGGCGGCGGCGCATCGCGCAGAGGCGCATCCGGAACCTTGGCATAGACCAACGGTTGTATAACATAGTGTTTTCAGAATTTTTTTGTGTTTTGGGTGTTGCTGCCCTCTAAGAGGGTTGTCTGATTTTGTTTGATTTTCTCTCTCCTCCTAAACTTCTTGTCATTTCCTGTCTGGGTATCTTCTGCCGTGAGGATTTGCATATCCGTATTCTCTGCTTGAGAAGCCTGATGTTTGTCTGATTTTTCCTTAGTGTTTGTCTATAATAGGTGGTTTTCTTTAGGGGTCGCCGGAATTGCATTTTCTCTAGGGGTCCCCGGGATTTCTTTAAGTATTCCTGCCATACCCGTGGCCATGGTTTCTATCTCGCCAGTAACCAGAACTTTTGTCTCACCTGTCGGAAGTTCTATCATATTTACACCTTTCGTTTCTGACGTGGTTTTCTGTTGACAAAGGTCCGTCCAGTGTCCAAATTTCTTACAACGGGCACACTTAGTCGGGATGACATCGTACGCAAGCTTTTTGATTTGGCACATATGCGAGCATATGCGACCAGGCGGTAACCCCCCATCGCATATTTGGGGGGTCGCATATCCGACCCGGATCCGGCTAAACCCGATCCATTTACCCAAGGTGAAAATATTAAAATTGAAAAAGTTTAAATGAATTCTATTATTTTTTTAAAACTTAAGGACCTTATAAAAAATACCCAATTAAATAAAAAACCCTAAACCCCAAATACTACTAAAATCGTGAAATCATAAACTTAAGGCTTGCCTGCTTCCGCCTTCCGCTGCTACTGAAGTCTGAAATCGTGAAATCGCCCAAGGATTTCCGATGCTGCTTGCCTTCCGCTGCTACTGTATTTTGCGAAATCGCCCAAGGTAGAAATCGAGTTTCTACTTTCTAGATGGGTATACGGTATACACAGTTACACACCTAACGTGTAGTACTGTATTTTGCGATTAAAACTTGATATAAACTCGCGATTACAAGGTAGAAATCGCGAGTTATTTTGGTGGGTATTGATACTATAGAAGGAGGTGCTGAATATAAATAAATACAATTTGATAGTACTGTATTTTGATATAAGGTAGTACTGTATTTTGATATAAATAAATACTGTATATACAAGAAGCGATTACAAGGTAGTACTGTATTTTGAATACAATTGTGTGCTGATTTCATTGGAGCACTGCTGATTTCATACAATTTGAAGCACTGCTGATTTCATTGGATTTAGAATAGACTATAGAGATCGATTGTGTGCTGATTTCATTGGATTGGTGTCTTTAATAGTTAATACACAAAGTTAGGTATTTCAGAGTGGGGATTAAATCTGGAATTAAATCTGGAATTCAGAGTGTTCCAGTCGGTGGAGTGTTAAATTAAATCGGGAATTCAGAGCTAACATCTGAATTTTTTTCCTTAAATTTCACATATTAATATCTGAATTTGTTTTCTTAAATTTCAGAGTTAAAAACAAATTCAAACCATGGATCATGGAGAAGATGAGTCAATGAATGTTTTTGAAGAAAATGTGGAATTGGATGACGAGGGAAACAAGAAATTCAAATGGCATCCATTAACCACTGAAGAAGAAAAAACAAGCCCATTGATGAGACCAAAATCAAATGATCCGGCTTGGAAATATGGGGTTGTGGTGAATAAAGACTCAAACAAGGTGAAGTGTCTTTTCTGCCATTTCATTTCGAAAGCGGGGATTGCTCGGTTGAAAGGGCATATCATTGGAGGCGACCGCAATTGCGTGAAGTGTCTAAAATCAACAAAATTTGTTCGAAATGAAGTGCTTCAGTATGAGAGTACGAGGAAGGCTAAAGCAATGGCAATGAAAATGTCTAAGAAAGTTGTGGAAGAAGAATCTGGTGATGATGATGATGATGTATTGATAGTTGAAGATAATTCTTCACTTCCGAAGAGAGCAAAGAAGCGGTCAACTATTGTGAAGCCGTCAATAGGTTCATCATCAGGTTCGAACCGTTCGATCAACGCGGTCGTAGGTGCATTGTCCTTGAAAGAAGGACAGAAATTAAGTGACATTGTAAGATCTAGAATGGGAGCAAAACAACCATTAATTGTTGAGCAGTTGAAAAAAGAGGAAAGGCTTATTGTTGATATCTGTGGGCGAAATTCTTCTACATCCCTTTCAATGTACGAGATTGTTTCGATTTCCACGTTATGTTGGAAGCTGTTGGAAGGTATGGTTGGGGTTATACACCTCCAACTATCAGTAGATTACGCGGCTCTCTTCTAGAAGGTGTGGTTACAAAAATTAATGAAATGAAGAAAGACCACGAAAAATGTTGGCGTCTATCTGGTTGTTCACTCATGTCTGATGGCTGGACGGATAAGAGGGGAAGATCAATTATCAACTTTATAGTGAATTCAAGCAAGGGTTCATTCTATTTATACTCTATTGACGCTTCAGCCGAAACGAAAACTGCCGATTACATTGCATCTACCTTAGATAAAGCGATGCAAAGGATAGGAGTCAAAAATGTTGTTCAAATTTGTACAGATAATGCGAGCAACTACGTTAAAACTGGGGAGAAACTAATGGAGAAATATGATCATTTGTATTGGACCCCTTGTGTCGCCCACTGTATTGATTTGATGTTAGAAGACATTGGGAAGATTAGCTCTCTGAAGAATGCTATTGTGATGGGTCGTAAGATCACAAACTACATTTACAGTCATTCAGTGATGCATTGCGAGTTTTTGAAAAAGTCCAACAACAGAGAGTTAGTCCGTTGTTGGGTTACTCGATTTGCTACATCATTTCTCACCTTACAGAGCATTAAGAAACATCGAGATGCCTTAAGTGCATTAGATTGGCGTAAATGGATTGATGTTGGGATTGGACAACAGATTCATGGTCATATCTTCAACAGTATTTTTTGGAAAAATTTAGATGATTGTATGGCAACTTCTGAACCATTGGTGATTTTGTTGAGATTGGTTGATGAAGATAGTAAACCATCAATGGCAGAGGTCATTCCTCGTTTGGAAGTTGCAAGAAAAAGAATTGAAACTCACTTCGCAAGTAAGCCGGTGATGTTGACTAAACTAAAGGCGATTTTCACCAAGCGTTGGGACAAACATTTTCAAAAGCCTTTGTTTGGAGCTGGTGCATTTCTAAACCCCCATTTTTACTACGATTTGAAGGAGGGGTAAGCTTTTTACCTCTTTTTTTTAAGGTTTTAACTTTCAAAGACTAATTGCTTACTTTTCAAATAGATCTAGAGAAGGGCTTATGAAGGCACTAAGATATGAAAAAGATTTCAGAGATTGTATGCTAAGAATGACACCTCTTGAAGAGCATTCACAAATCATGGAACAACTCATTTGTTACAAGAATAAAACAGGTGACTTCTCAATGAAGGTAGCCATCGACACGCTTCCAACAACGGATCCTAGTAAGTGATTTCAGAATTTAAGATTGAATTATTAAAATCTTACTTAGGCAGTTAGGGCTTTAGGGGTGTCACTCACTATGTTTGATTTCAGTAAATTGGTGATCTAACTTTGGGGTGTCAACTCCGGAATTGATGTTGTTGGCAACGAGGATCATAAATCTTACTACGACAGCTTCTAGTTGTGAGAGAAACTGGAGCACTTTCGATTTTGTAAGTACTTGCGACTTTGAATACAAAATCAAGTATGCTTCTGTGATGTAAATGAAATTTCAAATTATTTTTTTCATCAGATTCACACCAAAAGAAGAAATCGTTTGGAAGTTGATCGGTTGCACAAGTTGGTTTATATTAACTATAACGAACGTTTGAAAGATCGATTTCTGATAATAAATCGAACAGACGACAAGACCTATGATCCCATTGTTATAAGTGATATCAATTACTCTAGTGAATGGGTAACGGGTGTCGATGGAGCATCTGGTGAATTTGTCTACGAAGATGGTGGTTTGACATGGGTTAATGTATGGGAAGCTAGTGGTGTGCCCGAGCATGAAGGACCATCAACAAGAGCAAGAAGAAATGACGAGCATGAAGATGATGATGCGTTTTTGATGGATCCGCACTTGAATGACGTCGAAGATGAACTTGACGACACACAAGTGTAGTTAGAACTTAGAACTAAGTGTTTGCATTACACTTGTACTTTGATGTTTGAAACTAATAGTTTTGTTGTTTTGAATGTTTATTTAAGTTTTTGTGATTTTAAGAGTTTAAGTATCATTAATCACTATGTTATTTCATTTATGATTTTTATTATGACTTATAATATCAGGGATTTATTTAAAATATAGAAAATACAGGGGGTATATTGAAAAAAAAATAAAAAAAATAAGAAAAATAACATGTCGCATATTGGACTGCATATGCAACCAGGCGGTCGCATATGCGGTATGCGGTCCCAGGCATCGCCTGGTCGCCTGACCGCGTCGAAAATCTTGGTTTAATGATTTATAATATAAATATATAAAATATAAATATAATAATATTAATTTATTATATATTTATCCGGATATTCGAATTCGGAATTCTTAAACGAATCCAAATTTTAACGACGGATTTTCCGGATATCCGAATAAAATTCGGATTTCAATTCAGGTATTCGAATCCGAAAATCCGAATCCGGATAGTCATATTCGAATTCGAATGCGGATTCGAATACGGATTCAGGTATACCATTTACCAAGGTTTTCTATGCGTCTATGCGTTCATGCGATGGCATTTTAAGCATATAAGTATATGCGTGCATATACGCGCATATACGTAAATATGCGACATGTTATATTTACATGTATTTTTTATAAATACCCCTGATATTTCCATAATATATGAATAATATAATATAGCAAATAGTGTTCCAATGATAGTATACTATTTTATTTTATTTTTTAGCATGTTTAAGGAATAAAATCAGAAATCAACTAAAATCAGTATACTAGTTCAAGACTTCAAGTACTGATTCCAGGGTTTTTTTTTAATTTGGTTTTGTTTTTTTTTTAATTTAGGGTTTTGGGTTTTTTTTTAATTTTTTTTCAATAAAGTAACGGGCAATAGGGTTTTACCCGATCCGACCCGCCCCAGACCCGAAACGCATAGAACACCTATGCGAGGGTCTGGAATTGCGCATGGACGCATAAACGTCGCATAAACGTCGCATAGAAAACCCTGCCATTTACAGGCTTAATAACAAGATATCCTACGTTTCAGGGTTCTTAGATTAGAATAAGATCTCCCAACTAAACTATAAAACCATCCATAGCCAATCACTGTGAAAACAAGACATCCTAGACTTCAGGGTGTTTAGAAGTTAGAATAGAATAAGATCTCCCAACTAAACTATATAAGAGAATCCATAATCAATCATAAAATCAATAGACATTAGGGTTTAATGTTCTTAGAATTGAATCTGATCTCCCAACTAAACAATAATAGCATCCATAGCCAATCATCATCAATAGATGAGAACCTGGGGGATCCAGGATTCTTAGATTAGAATAAGATCTGCCCCAAATAAACCATAAAAGCATCCATAGCCAATCACTGTGAAAACAAGACATCCTAGACTTCAGGGTGTTTAGAAGTTAGAATAGAATAAGATCTCCCAACTAAACTATATAAGAGTATCCATAATCAATCAACATCAGATCAATAGACATTAGGGTTTATAAGGTTATTAGAATAGAATATGATCTCCCAACTAAACTATAATAGCATCCATAGCCAATCACCATCAATACATGAGAACCCAGAGGGGTCCAGAATTCTTAGATTAGAATAAGATCAATCAACTAAATTATAAAAGCATCCATATCCAATCACCAACAATACAAGAAACGCTAAAGGGTCCAGGGTTCTTAGATTAGATTAAGATCTCCAAATTTTCTGTCAAAACTGATCAATAATCTGGATGTAGAAAATGTGAAATTGACCAATTAGCGTACCTTTCAGCTTCAATGATTGTTCTTCCGAAATCAAAGCACCAAAACCCGTGTAGGTTGATGTAGAAACTGAGTAAATCTTCCTCTTTGCCTCCTCCTCACTGAATCCAATAATAAGCCAAATAAAAATCAAATCTTTATAAAGAAAGAAAAACGCAATCGAGCATTAAAAAATAAAACCTTCCGACAACAGTAGCAAGTGTCTTGACGTATGACTCTACCATCTGCTCCTCCGATGGTTTATCCTCTTCGGAAAACTCCAAAACAACCAGCCAATGCTCGTAGTCGCAGCCATCGAGAAGGATCGTTTCCTTGGGAGGACGGTTGCTCCAATTTGGAGAAGGATCGTTCAAAGGTGAGTATCCGGATCCTGAAGACTTGACATTCGACCGAGTAGAGAAGAATGCCAGTGACTGGTATTCAGAGTTTCCACTAAGATCGTTCCCAACGAAGGGCGAAACAGAGACGCGAGGAATGTGTGATCCGATAGGAGCCTTAGGATGAAGAAATGTTCGAGAGAGAAGGGAGGAGAGAGTCCGTCGTAAGGCTGGTGCTGCCGCCATGGATATGTTGTGAAACAAAAAAAACCTCGCTAGGGTTTTACGTCTACGGACAAGAATTTAGATTGGGCGAACGAGCGAGTATTCAGTTATTCTGGTTTTACATTACCCAATAGAAAATATCACGTTATCATTTATTACCATTTGAAGACATCTATGATAAAAGTATGAAATCAACCTGCGTATTTTAATTAATTCAAAAATAAAAAATAAAAGACCACCGCAAGGATCTTGTCTATCTCCTCTTTCATGTATGAGAGTAAGGATGCAAATTAGCTTGAGCTTAAGTTGAAGTTTGATAAGCTTGAATTAAACAAGCTTGACTTGGTTTATTTTATTAGGGCAAATTTCATTTGTGCTGTACTTCGATGTGTTATTTACACCGTTGGTGTTTTGATCACTGAATGTTAAAAATGTATTGTTGCCTGTCTGTGTATAATATTTGACACAAATATTGTAGTAGCTTTTGTGTCTTGGTTAATGTAGTTATTACTCCATGCTGTATCTAATGGTCAGAAGGATTTTTGTCAGTCATATAATGAAACTTGAAAAGATTGTGTCAGTATACTTATTTAATCTCAATCGTCTTAAGTTATTTGTTGATAGGGAAAAAAGAAAGAGAGCCTGTAGGTAATCTCAATCTCAACTTGAAAAGAGAGCCTGTAAGTTAAGTTATTTGTTAATCTCAATCTCAATCGAGGAAGCAAACTTTTAATCGAGGAACCAAATTTCATCGACATTTTAAGAAAATAAAATATGTGAAGGATAATGTAGATTAACGTGACACTTAGTATTATACATTAGGTAAAGTTAGAGTGTCAAACGAGCCGAGCCGAACTTTTGCTTATAGAGTCAGGTTCGGGCCCGGCTCGTTAAGGAGTTATCCAGACTCGGGCTCGTCTTGTTTTAAGAATTGTCAGGTTCGGGCTCGAACTTAACCTGCAGGTTAAAATAAATAATTTGAAAACACGTGAGATCAAACTTGTGACCTCTCGCATGTTACAAACATTTTACCATCTATGCTACATCTTTATTCTCTATAAATATAATTTTTTTTTTTAATACTTTTTACCGAGCCTATCAAGCTTAAACGAGTCAAGCTTGGAATGTCCAAGCTCAAACTCGGCTCGTTGAGCTCGCGAGCCCGAGCCGAGATTTACTTGACACCTTAGGTAAAGTAATGTACTCAAGGTTAAGTCAGAAAAACGTCGAGATCCCCACCTAGTGTCGTATGTAGGTAAGTTATATGTACATAACATGATTGAGGTTGTTGGATGTCAAACTTAAGGTGTGGATATGTTTGGCACACAACAACAAAAATATTGATAACACACCTGAATATTTTCTTATTTTATTAACAAACAAGCAAGCCTAAACTTAATAGACTTGCTCAACTTGAAGTTTGCTTGGTTTGGGTGAGCTTATTTAAGAATAAAAAAAATTACATTATTGATCGCGTCCTTCTGGAAAGGTGACTGATCTCTTCTATTCCCCGTATAATCACAAGTATATTACAAGTATCCCCCCTTTTACACTTTACCCCTAGGGGTATTTATACAATTTCCTACCGGATACTGGACCCTACGCTTTCGGACTAGGATCCGGCCTAACGGATCCGACATACTTGGGGCGCGACCTTTGGAGGGTTAACCGTTCGGGCGGACGGGTCCGCCTGGTCGGGCGAGCGCCCGTGAGGCAACTTGGGCCTTCCTCTTTCGTTCACCTTGTTGAGCCTTGCTTCTGGACTCCTTTGTAAACCTGGACTGATGAATTGGAGGTACCATCAATTATATAAGAACCAATCCAATATTCCAATGTCTAATTAAAAAACCTTTAAATATGTTATTTTAAGTTCCGAAGATCAAAAAACAAGGGCTAGAACCTAAGATTCTCGTTGTACGTACTATATTACTTAACTACTTTAACTAATTTGAAGTCTTAAAGACTTAAACAGTTAAATTGTACTCTATGGGTTTTATGTCCAAATTCAAGGATATATTTACAATTTTGTAAAATTTAGGGATTTATTGTGATTTTAAATTATGTTTAGATTTTCTATAAGATTATGTTTTTAAAGTATGAATCTATGGTTGAAGGTAACTAAACTAATACAACATTTAACAGCTTCAAAAAAAAAAAAAAAAAAAAAACTAGACTGATACCTGAGGCAAGGGGAACGAAATGCGACCAGCGTCTTGATAGAATCAACGGAATGGAACATACTTATATTCTCAGAGTACCATTCAAATCAGAAAATGGTGCCGTTCTTCGGAAATGGATCACTAGATTTAATGTTCGGAAATGCGACCAATATGTCAATCTTTCTTATTCTCAGGATGTTGCATCAAAAATTGCGACCGATTTAAACAGACTCCTGACTTTATTATTGGGAATTATAGCGACGGAAACCTCGTTGCATCTTTGTTATCCTATAAACTTGGAACCACACAGGTTTAATAAATACGCACTATATATAAGATTCTGATTTAACAACGATCGAAATTAAAAACCCTAACTTTTTTGTTGATTAATTTTCGTGTCGTTTATCAGTGTAAGTGTACAATTGTGCATGCATTGGAGAAAACAAAGTATCATGCTTCTCATATATAGTGAGGAAAAATATCACTTCTCATGCCAATTCATAATTGATTTGATTGCGACGAACAATGCGGATTTCATAATCACAAGCACGTACCAAGAACTCGCAAGAAGGTAGCAATCAATCATACTTAAGTCTAAAACCCTAACTAGCTAGCTAACACGACGGAGTTTTCATTTTTACCGAGTAGTCCATGGGATTGATGTTTTCGATCCCAAGTTCAACATTGTCTCTTCTAAAGCTGATCCTATACTCAAAACAAGGAGCTTTTGTTAAACCCAAATCAAATTAAAGAACACATATTGTACGTCAGTACGTATGATTCAAAACCTTAACCCTAAAATTCAATATTGTACACGACAAATCCAAACCGATCGTCTTTTCAATAGCAAAGCCTGACAAAGTGAAGAACATAATAGAGTTGTTGGAAATATTTGGGAAGAATTCACGTTTGAGGGAATATGCCAACGAATGCGAATCAAACGACAAGATAGTCGAAATTGAGAGGATGCATCAGTTGATGA
The DNA here is from genome assembly GCA_001185155.1 of Zostera marina. Lineage (NCBI taxonomy): Eukaryota > Viridiplantae > Streptophyta > Magnoliopsida > Alismatales > Zosteraceae > Zostera > Zostera marina. Next base: position 222,829 of record LFYR01002199.1, on the reverse strand, counting down.
AGAAATGTCAACATTATCGCACCATTTTTATTACGATATACTCGATAATATATTATGTGACTCTAGTATATCACTCAGAGAATCTTATTACAAAAGCGTTCTTATAAAATTTCCAACATTGAATCTAAAAATACATATTAAACACAATGATTAATGGATTATTATTTTCCAACTGCTAGTTTTGAACTGGAGATTGACTTGACAATTGCAATCTACAGACCGGACATGTCGAATGAGACATCAACCATATGTCAATGCAGTTCACATGAAATCTATGGTCACACAAAGGGAGAATTCTCCCCGTCTCTCCATCTTTCAACTCCTCAAGACACACGGGACATTGTACCTTTACTTCGCCGGCCGAGTCGTGGACGAACGTCGGCAACGATCGGATGGTATTGGATTCCAGTCCGACATCATTCGGTAAGGTTGTAGCGCTTGGCTGCCGTTGACATCGTCGGCACACACATGATAAGATTGCCAGGATGAAAATACCGCCGACGATCACCATCGACACCAGCACATTCACGTCGACGAACATGACGACGATCACAATTTTCTTCGAATGTCGAAGATTTCCGATTCCATTAATGCTTGCCGGACGTGATCGATTGATTGGATTGCACGTCTTCTTGTTGACACTAGTGACTTGGTCAAACGTTGTTTGGCCTTTAGAGGCCTCTTGTGGGCCTGATGGGCCGAGAGGTAGAAACCAATTTGAATTTGTCTACTTTACTGAATCATCGTTAGGTACATAACAACCATTACCATTAACCGATGATCGTGTCTGCCGGAGAAAAGATGACGGCGGGAGAAGTGAAGCTGTTGGGGATGTGGGCGAGCCACTATGTTTTGCGGACGAGGATAGCTTTGAAATTCAAAGGCGTCGACTACGAGTATGTAGAGGAAGATCTAAGAAACAAGGGAAAGAGTGAACTATTACTCCAATCCAACCCCGTGTACGGCAAAGTCCCGGTGCTTCTCCATGCTGGCCGTGCCATCTCTGAATCTTCGATCATCTTAGAGTACATCGACGACGTGTGGACTGCCCCGGATTTTCCTCCAATCTTGGCGTCTGATCCATACGACCGGGCCGATGCGAAGTTCTGGGCCTTCTTTATCGGCGACAAGGTATGTTGAATCTGAATGGGATCGTGGTAGCAAAGTCACTCTTCACTGGTAAATTATCGATAAGTTTTCGCGTTATAAAATAAAATTATTGTTTGATTTTGCCTTTAGTTTTCTACGGCTACTAAAGGAATGCTGAGAGGGCTGACCGAGGCAGCGAGAGCAGCTCATGTGGAAGAGTTTCGATCGGGGATGCTGACTCTGGAGAATGTTTTGGCAAAGTGCGGTGAAGGAGAGAGATTCTTCGGTGGGGACGACCTTGGTTACGTCGATATAATCTTGGGGTCGGCGTTGGGATGGATTAGGGCCATCGAGAAGATAAATGAACTGAAGCTCCTGGACGCAACAAAGACGCCGCTATTGGTGAATTGGGCCGAACGTTTCTGTGCGCATTCTGCCGTCGAGGGACTGATACCCGAGCCAGACAAGTTAGTTCAGCTTTCCATGCTTCTGAAACCGATGTGGAAGGCACAAACAGAAGCAACCATAGTTGCCGCCGGAGGTGTTCCACCACCGCCAACGGCTCCAAATTAAATTAAGATCATTTATCACGTATCTTATCTTACGGCTTTGATTGATCTGTATGTTTTTTAATTGTAATAAAAAATCCTTTAATGAAATGGATGGTTAAGATGATAAGATTAAAAAGATAATTTAATTGACGGTTGAGATGGGTTGGGGATGGAAAGAGTGACTGTGGCGGTAGGTAGTTAAAACGGTATGAAAGAGAGGGAAAAAAAACAAATAGAAAGGTAAGGAGAGAGAGCTAAAAGCAGACGTCTCGTTCTTCCGGCATCTGTCGATCAGATCGAGATTTGTCGTTGGGTTTTATTGGTTCTCGCCGGAGACGTGGGAATTGAGATGGTCTGTGGTTTCCATGGATCAATTCACGTCGGAGTACGGGCACCCATACGTGAAGATGCAATCGGAGCCGGATGAGGGTCAGGGTGTGGAACGAGATTGGATTTTTGACCAGCTTCCCACGGCTAACATAGTTTCTGTCTCTCGACCGGATGCAAGTGATATCAGCCCTGTTCTATTAACCTACACCATCGAGTTTCGGTACAAACAGGTTTGTCTGGCTGATTGATCGGCTATTTGGTCAGTTTTTTTAACATTACATTTAGGGATTATTTTAATATGCATTTTTCGTGCTAATATTATTTTGTTTTGGTATGTTGGATGCTGGTGAATGGTGATTGTCTGGGAATGTGAAAATTCGAGCCCTCTTTTCCACGTGATTTTAAATGAAGCCATGTTTTTGTTTTGTTTTTGGTAGGGTAGAATATTTGTTAAATGCAAATTCTTTTCTCCATAGTTCAAATGGATGTTATTAATGGATCGGATATGCCGAATTTTAAAAGATTCCCTCTTTTCTGTGTGATTTTAAATGGAGAGATCAGAGATGCTGAGATGGATTGGTTATTTGGGTGGAAATCGATATTTTTTTGTTGTGGTGTATTTGTCTGGTTTTTTTGTAAGGTAGAAGATTGGCTGATTGAGATATACCGACTCACCATTTGTTAAATGTAAATTTTGGTTCTTCACAGTTCAAATGGTTGTTATCGAAGAAACCTGCCCAAGTATTTTATTTGCATTTTGCAATAAAGAAACGTGCTATTATCAAGGAATTTCACGAGAAGCATGAACAGGTATGTATGAACTATTCATTCATTTACTTCTTCTCAAATAGATTAATCTTTCATTGACCACCTTTTATAATTTAGTCTCAAATAGATTTATAAGTTTTAAATTTCAATTCAATGCAAACATTTTTTAAATTTACATTTTATCGTGTATCGTTTGCATGTAAGGTCAAAGAATGGCTTCAGAGTCTTGGTATTGGAGATCATGCTGCAGTTTCACAGTATGAAGATGAAGCTGATGATGATGTTATTCCTTTGTCCAGTGAAGATCACCATTCAGGTAGAAACAGGTGAACTCAATTTTCTCTGCACAAAGGCAATTAATTTCCTTTACATAGGGACTATATTCTTAGCTAGCTTCTGCATTTATTTTGATGAAACTCATAAGAAAACTTCTAAGCGTTCAGAAACTTAAAGTTTAGAACCAAAAAAAAATCAAAGGCCATACCTTGTCGCAAAAACAATCTAGAATATTTCAACTTTCAAGGCAACAAATGGGATTGATGATTTTTTTATAATATTTCTGAGATCCAATAATTTTTTATTTCAGTCAAGACTATTAGAAATTATTTTATTGGATTTTAATTTGTCACTTCCTTTGCCATCAAAATATATTGGGTTTACTAATCCTATTGAAAGCCAATCGACAATCGTATATTAATGAATATGTGTGAATCCAATTCCTAATGATTTAGACCATCAAACACTTGAGATCGTGGTAATAACTGTACAAGGAAAGGACGATGAGGCCACTCATCTTCCACAATCTTGTTACTTACATAGCTATGCCTTCATTTCTAATGAAAGTTTAATTTCATAAAAATTAATGAGAATTTTCTTAAAGAATCTAGTGCCTCAATATGATCTCTTCACATGCTGTTTCTTCAAATGTGTTTTACATGTAAGAGTGAAGGGATCTAGCTATCTAGTCGTTTTCAATATTTTTGATCATTTTCTTCTTCTTCCAGAAATATTCCTTCTAGTGCTGCTCTGCCGGTTATTAGGCCAGCTTTAGGAAGGCAGAACTCGGTCTCAGACAGAGGCAAAATTGCTATGCAAGGCTATTTAAATAATTTTCTTGGAAGTATGGATATTGCAAATTCCAGAGAGGTACTGATACACACTTTCTAAGCCATTCTTATATGGTATCATTTTTTTCTTTAATGCTTTCCTTCTTCAGAAATTTGTGTATTTCCCCTTCTTTTATTCTAATACAAGGATTACAAGTTCTCATTTTGGAAATAAAATTATTATAATATTGTTTACTATCACAGCATTGTTTGCTAATTTTTTAATTGCATTTCTAAGATCAAAATTAACTAGGGGGCTTGGGGGGACTTGAGCCCCCCCCCCAATAAATAAATAATACCTTATAGTCTTAGTCTATAGATATTGATATTTATTTAATAGTCTATTATACTTCATATACATTTTTATAGACCCAATATGTTGATTTTGTATCTTTTTTTAAAAACTTAAGGTATAATATAAAATACCATATATAAATAGGGAAATATTCATGTGTGCCATCCTTATTTGTGCTGTTGTGCGCCAAAAACATCCAGACCACACGATTGACATCCAATGATCTCAATTATGTTATGCACTTAAAATTTACTTACGTACGACATCCAATTATGTCATGCACTTACAACTAACTTACGTACGCCATCCAAAAAAATCTTAAGCATCCAATGGTGGATATCAAAACGGCGCATATAGCGCATTTACATACGGTGTGCGTCCTATATAAATATTCTTAAAATTACTATATATAATACTAATAGACAACACATTAGTAGGCCTCCTGAGGTAGTCTTTAAAGTGGTCATTAAAGACATCAGTCTCTTCTTTGATTCAGTGTATTACAAGAAGAGTTGTTGTCACCCTTTGGAGACATCTATGATGGAAGTATGGGAGACCAACCTCCTGAGACAGCGTATCTAGTTACTATATAACTAGATTACATAGCTAATGGTACAGAGTCAATGAACTTCTTGGTCATTCCTTTTTACTTCTGTTTTATTTCTATACTCTATTTTTGTAAACTGGGCATTAGCCTTATTTTTTTAATGAAATTTAATTGCTTCAAAAAAACAAAAAAACTAATAGAGATTTGAATACTAATAATAGGCATAGTCTAATAGAGCTTATATATTGAAAAATAATAATTAAAATTTGGAACATTAATTTAATTTTTTTCCATTACTGGTTTAACTTTTTTACTTGTATTAATTTTAATTTATTTATTTTTATAATAGATGGATAAATTTTATATACGTGGAATGATGATAATATGTATCGGATCTAAAATATGGCACCTTGTAGATAACAATCACATTAAAAAAATATTTGTTTTTTTGGATTTAATACTTTAACATTAGCCTACTGATGAAAAAACTCCTGGTTTCACTGTTTTCAAGTTTATGCTTGTGTTTAATTCAGTATTATTGTTATTTATATTGATCACAGCTTTCAAGTTTCAACTGTAATACTGTATTGCGATATCTGGTTAATTAATTCAAACTTTATTAGTAATTGATAAATAGTAATTTATAATTTATGTATCTTGATTATTTCAAACTACAGGTCTACAAGTTCTTGGAGGTTTCAAAAATTTCTTTTTTACCAGAATATGGACCTAAGCTAAAAGAAGACTATGTTATGGTGAGGCATTTGCCAAAATTTCAAAAAGATAATGGTTGTTGTAGCTGTTGTTCATCCAACTGTCTCAGTTGTTCCAAAAACAACTGGCAAAAGGTAATTGTATTTTTTGAATATTAATGTATTTTTCAGACTTTATAAGATTACCTATGAGGCATATTTAGTCATTTTGTTTCCCAATCATGTTCGTCTGTAAGAATTTACTTCAGTGGATACATAACTTGTTTTTAAATGTGGTGATACCAGCTCCCGTACCGGGAGTATGACCCGCAAAATAGGACCTCGGGAGCTCTTTAGAAGGCCTGATGCCCCGGAAGCTCGAGGAAGATCGCACATCGTAAACAAGCCTTGTGGGCTTTGAGCCGGGCCTAATTCGAGTGTCCGGCTTTCATTTATAGACTGAAAGGAAATTTTCTGGGAGTCGCAACCACCCTAGGGGTGAATCAACCAGATTCCTGGTCGATCATGGGAATCTGGCAGATTCCTGATCGATCAGGGGAATCGACCAGAATTGGATCGTCCATACTGGATCGACCCCTACTGGGCTGGTCAAAAGACCTTCTCACCCTTTGGGAAATCTATAAATAGAGGCAGGGACTGATCATTTGAGGAGATTGGAAGTGACCGACCTCTTTCCTCAGAGCACAAAGAGTGGAGTGTGCGACCTAAGATCCAGAGCTTCTAGTCGATCGTCCGGAAGGGATCTTGCAAATTACAAGTGAAGTCGAACAATCGACTGGTTTTTGGTCCGACCAAACTAGTGGATTGACTGGTCCACACCGATGAGGAAACCACCCTCATCAAAATGCATGCTACATATATTCCTATGATTTAACTTATATTAGTTATAAATTGGCCATCGGCAAATTTTATAATAATTATCTTTCATGCATATTTGCTTATTAATCTATTTATTTGATATATGTTCTGATTGTTTATTGTTTTAGACTTAAATTTTATGCTCACACTGTCTGACATGTATAGGTTTGGGCTGTATTGAAACCTGGATTTCTTGCCTTTCTTGAAGATCCATTGGACACCAAGCTTTTAGACATAATTGTGTTTGATGTACTTACATCTTCAGATGAAAATGAGGAGGGTCATGTTGCTTTGGCAATAGAGAAAAAAGAAAAGAATCCTTTGCGTAATGGGTTTGTGGTAAGTTAACACATGTTGCATCTATCATAACATGCTTATTTGTGATTTTATTTTTCACATGAAATAAACGAAATGATTGATATTCCAAGCCAAGTTATTTCATTCGGCAGCGGCTGAGAGAGAGTTTGCAGGTGACACAGCAGATACTTTGAAGATAAACCTGGTTATCTTGAAAAAAGGAATTCAGGTTCAACTATTCAAGGATAAGGAGTCCTTGTTACAAATGAGTAGGATATATCATACAGTGGTTGAGATCGAGGGATAGAAACACTGCCTATTTTAGTTCTCTTTATAAGGTTTTAGTCTTTTAAGGAATGATGGCAACCCTTTAACAAAATTGACCACAATGAAAGAAAAATGTGTGTACAATTTTAAGGAGAGATTCCAGGTAAGGCAGACCAATCGAGAGAACACTTGGATGTTTCAAATACCCTCTAATGATGGGTTCAATTGCAATTTTTTTTTAAAAGGGTTGACATAGTATTGGTAGGAAATTTACAGAAGCAGTGAGCTTCTTTATACATGGGAAGATCCAATTCCACACTAATTAGTTATTACCCTTATACCTAAGAAACCAGGAACCTCTGAGATGGGGATTTTATGCCCATTTATTATGGAAAATTATAAACCTCTTGATGGGTATTCTTATTGAGAGAAATCTTAGGAGAGTGAGTGTTTTCTATTTATCCATTTATAATTTTACCTTTTTATTTGATTGTTTTTAATACAAAAGTTTACCTAGAAGGAAAATATAGCATACAAGAAAGAAAGAACATACTTTACAAGACAACAGAAAAATGGATCAAGAAATGGAAAACACAACAGATCCCAAATCAAAAGACATTAGAAAGTGCATAATTTACGAAACAAGAGGAAAGAACAATTGACCAAGAATAAGAAGACATGATATATCTCAAAACAATATGCACAACAAAAGACAATCAGAAGAAAAACAGGAAAGAAACTCATTCTAAATAAGAATATAGGCGACTCTCAACTACAGTAGAGTCACCTTTTTTGAGAACCACACTATCAATCAATCATTTAAAAAAAACTAACCATAAGTAGGAACACATAAGTATCAAAACTAGATCATCCAGATTAAGTTTTAAGCCATCACAGTTTACTATGTTGATGTTGTGTATTCAGATATTCCTTTTACTTTATGTGGTCTCAAATATATTTTGAAATGATCGATTTGTAATGATATTCTTTCTAACTTTCTATTATCATCTATTTTATATCTAAGATCAATTGTTGAAGTTTTGAATAAAATAAGAGATATGTATTTTTTTAGAAGGGTTCATCTCGGGATAAAATTTAATCAATGTTTAAATATTTCTAGGTTTCTTGTGGTAGTCGAACAATAAAGATAAGAGTGAAAGGTAGTACTAAGGTTAAAGAGTGGGTTTCTAAAATCAATGATGCTGGTTTAAAGCCACCTGAAGGCTGGTGCTATCCTCATCGTTTTGGTTCTTTTGCTCCACCAAGGGGGTTGAATGAGGATGGCAGTTTAGTTCAGTGGTTTGTTGATGGTCAAGCTGCATTTGGAGCAATTGCTTCATCGATTGAAGAAGCAAAATCTGAGGTATGCTTTCTTGATTACTAAATTATTTGTAAAACATAATATAATTTCCAGTTATTTCCGTCCCTCACATGCAGATATTCATTACTGACTGGTGGTTATGCCCTGAACTGTATTTACGACGTCCATTTAGTGAACACTTTTCTTCTAGGCTTGATGTTTTGCTAGAAGCAAAATCAAAACAAGGTGTACAGGTACCTATTGGTTTGGTTGCTTTAATTTTTGAAATTCCATTCACACTATGTTTTGTTCTCTCTATAAGATTCTCAATTTATGAGTTATGATGGCATACATTCATGGGTGAGGAAATATGATTTTTTAAATTTTTTTTGTCTAGAATGCATAATCATGCATTATCTTTACTTGAATACATGAATTCTACATGATATTTAAACTTATAGTCACGATGACAACCATGCTCAAATATATTTTACTATTTCAAAATTCAAACTATTTAAATTTAGATCAATCTCTACTGTTTCTAATTCCATCTAATTGAATGAATTATCCTATTCATATAGGTTCAATAATAGGTCTCCTTTGGATATCAAAACCACTATTCATTAATTCACTATTATATTTTATTATAATTTGGTATTTTAATTTTTTCCATAGATGTTCCCATTTGTTTTGATTGATATTCTTTCATAACATGAGATTCCAGATAGTGAAATAGCCTCTTCAAGTTTTACTTTATTTACTTGGAATAAATTTTAAGTTTCCAATATGATGATTAGCTCTACAAAGCTCGAGTCATAAAAAATTGATATGATATTATCACTTCTACGTCTATTGATTTATTGAATATTTTTGTGCAGATTTATATCCTTCTTTATAAAGAAGTTGCTCTTGCACTGAAAATCAATAGTGTTTATAGTAAAAAAAAACTACTCAATATTCATGAGAATATAAAAGTGCTACGTTATCCTGACCATTTCTCATCAGGTGTTTATCTCTGGTATGAAATTCCAAGAAAAAAATTAAAGAAATTGTAATTATAAAACTGCTCAACATTTCATTTTTTTACATGATGGAAAATTATCTCATTTTAAATTTTTATTTATCAAATTATCCTTGGTGGCTTCTAGCAACACTTATGTTTTAAACTACAGGTCCCATCATGAAAAAATTATAATTATAGATAATCAAGTGTGCTATCTTGGAGGATTGGACTTATGTTTTGGACGATATGACACTCCTGAGCACAAAGTTAGTGATTGCTCTTCTCTGATATGGCCTGGAAAGGACTACTATAATCCCAGGCATGTTTGGTGCTCTTTGAAACAGTATATAATAATAAAGTTATATGTTTATTCTATTTTTCGTTATATAATGTGATGAAGATGTCCTGCCCATCTTTTGTATTTTCTTTTTTCAGAGAATCCGAACCAAATTCCTGGGAAGACACAATGAAAGATGAGTTGAACCGTAAAAAGTACCCTCGAATGCCTTGGCATGATGTTCAATGTGCTCTTTGGGGACCACCTTGCCGTGATGTTGCAAGGCACTTTGTTCAGCGTTGGAATTATGCAAAGGTTCATTTTAGTTTAGTTTTGTTTTTATAATAATTTTTGTAATGCATTTAGCTTTAATTTTTTTTCTTTTCTGTTTATTTATCCATTTTTATCATCCTTAATTTCATTTCTTCCACTAGAGAAACAAAGCTGCAAATGAGCAAGGAATTCCTCTACTTATGCCTCAACACCATATGGTCATTCCACATTATATGGGTAAAAGCAAAGAAATAAGTGATGGAGATAATAACATAGAAAATCATGTTGAAAATAAAAAGAATGTGCCAGATGAGGATTCTATCTTGACTCCTTTATCATCACAAGACATCCCACTGCTCTTTTCTCGGGAGATTACCGAAAAAGATGTTATTAATGAAAATGAAGAGCGCAATGGGTTGTATATAGATCCTAAAGGCATTGGAAATTATTTTAGAAACAATAAAAATCCACCTTCTCCTTTGTCCAAAGAAGACATTTCAGATATGCAAATGAATGGCTTTCTTGATGAATTTGATGTTACCCATCCTCAAACGGAAACACACATTAACTTAATAGGTAAACCATCTGATCCAACTTCAGACGAGTGGTGGGAAACACAAGAGCGTGGTAATCAGGTCATTCTTGCAGATGAATCTGGACAAGCTGGTCCTTTGACACATTGTCGTTGTCAGGTTTGTATTTTGGTAGATGCATGTTCTACTATCAGTGTTAGTGTTGTCATTTGATTTCTTCATTAATATTGAAGTTATGGTTAGCTAATGTTTAGTGCACTGGATTCTTACTATAGGTGATAAGGAGTGTTGGACAGTGGTCTGCAGGCACAAGTCAAAAGGAGGAGAGCATTCATACTGCTTACTTCTCTCTTATTGAGAAAGCAGAACACTTTATTTATATCGAGGCTAGTAGTCTTTTAAGATTTTATTTTCATTTTATGACTTATGTTGTTTTAACCCTCTCTGTAACCATTCCTTTTTCAAAATTTCTATAAAACCATACTTGATCTTTTAAATCTAACAGTGTTTGAATGTTGTAAAAAATCATGATGTCCATTTTTCTACTAAAATAAAATGTTCTGCATCCCTTTACTCCATAAGAATTACTGAAAATTCTGATTCATTTGTATTTTTCTGTCACTTTGATTTGTATTTTTCTTAGGACATTTTGATTTGTTTGCCACTTTCCTTCGATTCAAAGATATTTCTCGGTGTTTTTGAAGATTCATTTCCCAGAACATCTTATTTTGTTAGATCTGATATTTATTATTCCTTATTATCTTTCTGTTTCCATACCAAAAATAGACAACGATGAAATCTTAAAGAATAATAATTAAACCAATTACTGATTTTTTTCCTGGGTAAATATTCCCAGAATCAATTTTTTATATCAGGTCTTTCAGGGGATGAAAGTATAAAGAACCGTATTTTAGAAGCCTTATATAGGCGAATTGTGCGAGCTCATAGGGAAAATAAATGCTTCAGAGTTATTGTTGTTATACCTCTTTTGCCTGGATTTCAGGTATTAGTGCTTGGCTATTTAATTATTTCCATCTTTTCACTGATGAATTTTTATATTTTTTACTCTATCAAATTGTATTCTTAGGGGGGATTGGATGATGGTGGTGCTGCATCTGTAAGAGCTATAGTGCATTGGCAATATCGAACAATTTCTAGAGGTCCAAATTCTATATTACAGAGATTATACGATGTTATGGGTCAAAAGGCACATGATTATATTTCCTTCTATGGTTTGAGATCATACGGAAAACTCTGTGATGGTGTTACTGTTGCTACTAATCAGGTTCTTTTTTACCTCCGTGATTTCTCTTCTCTCTTCTTTTTATCCTTTTTTCTCTCTTAGTCCTTATGAACCTCATCATCTGGACCTTAGCTAAATGTACTGTTCATTTGAATTATGCATTGAAAGACCCTTTTTAAGGTTTTTTTTGTATCTTTTGAAGATTGTCGTTAATAATGTTATGAAAAATATTTTTATTTTTGGATTAGAAAATATTTTTACAAAATCTATCTAATATCTATAGATACCTTTTTCCTTTATAAAAAATGGAAGATAGGAAAAATGGATGTTGTTAATTATACAAATCTCTACAAGAGAAAAAATGTGAGTAAAAAACACAACAAAGTCAAATGGATATTATTAGTCCTAATTATTTTAGTTAATCGGTAATTGTATAGCCTAACTTTAATTAGTTGCTGGTTTGTTATTTGCAGTAGTGTGCACGTCTGATTTTTGCACATACTGCCTTTATATACTTGGGGTACAGTCCCTGAATCAACATCCCGTTAATCCTAATTCTCTCCATTTCTCCACTACAATCAATAACTCTGATAAATATACGTGTCAGGTGCTTAGAGATACTATTACATTTACCATTGCAAATATGCAATCATGGATAATGGATCCCTTATTTTCTCTGTTAGCTTCATATTTTAGTCTTTTTGTTTCCTTATCTATTTTGTGTCCATACAGGTGTATGTGCACAGTAAAGTGATGATAGTTGATGATCAAGTTGCTTTGGTTGGTTCAGCAAACATAAATGACAGAAGTCTACTAGGTTCAAGAGATTCTGAGGTATATTTCAGAATCTTCGTCATAATTGGACAGCTTCAGAATTTCATCATTGTATAATGCTTGAATGGTTATTGGTTAAAATGTGAAATACCTGTATAAAAAGTATAATAATCTGCTGTATGATGCGTATTGCAAGTTGGTCCCTTCATTACTTAAAATTAACAAACAACAGTAACATACTAGCATGTTTCTTTGGGTTAATCATTCTCACTTTAGACATTTCAATGATTTATCAGATTGAACTTCTCATGATTTTTTCAGATAGGTTTACTTATCGAAGATAAACATTTTGTTGAATCCTCAATGGATGGGAAGCCATGGAAAGCTGGCAAGTTTTCTTTTAGTCTTCGTCTATCTTTATGGACTGAACACCTTGGTCTTCGAACTGGGGAGGTTTGTGACTCAAAACATTACTGTATTATTATATTTATATGTTTATGCTTTATAAACTTCTTAGTTCATCATCTAAATAGTTCTCTTAAATTGCATTGGTGATTTATAGAAGTGGGAGTAGAATGTCTTTTGTTTAACTGATGTGTGCATAAAACACATGAGATACATTCTTGGTGCTTGATTTTTCTTTTTTCGTTCCAGATGAGCCAGATAGCTGATCCTGTTATTGATGCGTCTTATAAGGATTTATGGATGTCAACTGCAAAGGTAAGAAATGGACATTACCTATGTATGTTACTATTCAACTTCGAGTAAATCTTCAGTTATAAAGAGATGCATCCAATCAAATTTCAATATCACTTATACTAAGTATATAATTACAGTTCAAACAAATGTTTTTCTTATTGCAGAGAAATACCATGATATACCAAGACGTTTTTGCATGCATCCCCAATGATCACGTCCCTTCCAGGTATCTGTATATCTATCATTGCTGTTTAATCAATTATCCTTTCAGAAGGTGACATCATTTCATTTTAAACAGAGTTGTTATCCGGCAAAACATGGCTTTCCAGAAAGAAAAACTGGGGTATAACACAATTGACCTTGGGATCGCTCCCAACATGGTGGAATCAAACCACGACGGCGATATTCAGACAACAGATAACATAGAGAGATTGCAGGCAGTGCGAGGACATCTTGTTTGTTTTCCATTGGAATTCATGTGCCATGAGGATCTAAGACCGGTGTTCAATGAAAGTGAGTTTTACACATCAGCTCAAGTTTTTCATTAGATTCTTCCTCCTTGTTTATTAATCTGTTAATTATGTATAGATAAAAGCAAATCCCACTATATTTTGTAAAATATAGTTCGATTCATTAATTGCAAATATAATTGTATACGAAAATTTGAAATGTTTACATGGTATCAAAGTAGGTTGATTCTGATTTACTATACCAGTTGTGATTTTTGTGAAGAATTCAAAATTTATCATCATAGGCAGGGTTCAGGCCTCAGGGTTTTGCAGATATGTATAGTCAGTCCATTAAGCTCAGTCTTGGATTATTATTTGGGCCAGTCTAGATCGGCTCATTAGCCCATTGGAACTGAAATTGTAGTTTTATTTGTAACAACTAACAACTTTATTTCACTTAGCTTCACTGCTTCAGTAGTGTTGCAGACTTGCAGTCCCCTCTTTGTATTTGTTATAAATACAAGAATACCCTTGGTTCGTTATTTCTAAATTTCCAATTCTCGATGTCGGTAGTTCACTGGAATTTTCCGTTAACCTTCCATCAGTTTTTCCGCTTCCCCGTTGTGAGACATCTGTCGCTCGTGCTCCACCGATTCAAAAAAAGATTGAGAATCGCTAAAATGTCCATGGATACAACCATCCCGATCAATGCTGCTTCGGTCGCCGCCGCTGGCTTCGTCGAGCTGAAACACGAGTCCGATTTCGATATTCTCTTGCACAACGACGATCTCATCTCCGTCTGCGGTTTCGGCTCTCTCCTCTCCGGTACGTCTGCACCATAAAAAAGAGAGTAGTTATTCCGTCGGACCGCCGATATCTAAAAAAAAACTCTTTAGATAAAAAAGGGGGGATTTTTTTTTTTGCAGAAAGAAGCGCAAAGAGTACTTTTCCCGAACTACAAAATTTTAGGATTGCAAAATTGAATGGTTTCCGACGCGTCTTTTGTCACGCTGCTCCGATTTTCTTTGAACGTGGCATCGCTAAAGAAGAAACTAAGGTTATTCTGATGAATTAGGGTAGTTATTCTTTCTGATTTGGAATGCTGAAATATTTGTAAAAAAATTGATTTGATAGGAAATTTCCAGCCTTAGTGTGGAGCCGTTCACAGGAGAGACACTTGTAGTGACTGTGTTTGAGATAAAAAAATCAGAGGTGATTAAATTGATTGACGGATTGAAAACATCTATATATCTATATTTGATCCAATTTTGTTGCAATGAAATGAACAAAACAACAGATTCCATCTTTTATCGAAAGAGAGCATGAATTTCGGTTTCTCGCTGTAAGTTGTGAAATCAGTCGTGTGTGGTGGTTGGTTGGTTGTTATTTCTTTTGAAAATTTGCAATTCATTGCGTTTGTTGCATTATGTAGGTGACTCCTGAGGATCTGGATGGCAGACCGTATGATCATCTTGCTGTAAGTTTCTATCATCATTTGAACACCAACATTTCAACACCCATACATTGTGTTTTCACGTTTGGATAGATGGATGATGGATAGATTTCGTTCACTGATCAGGTGCTTTGTGGCCGATATAGCGATGAGGAATACTTTCTTGTGAGATGCAAAGGTTGGAAGAAAATCATTTCATTATGGGATATTGGAATAGGAATATAGGATCATGGAATTGATTGGTATTTGGATTTAAAACAGGTAGCCAAGAATTGCTTTACGATCGATATGGGCGACACAACATTCAGAAGATATGGAGGAATGACATTCTCCCTTGCCGACTTTATCTTAGACATTGGTATTTCTTCTTCCTTCTCTTCCTCTTCAAAAAAAATCAATGAAAGAAGAAAAAAAACGTATGGGTTTTTCAGTGTTTTAGCGGCGAGAAATCTGGGCGAGGTGGCAAGTGACAATTTCCTGGACAATACATTCCTAGGCGACAGAAGCACGAGCATCCGGAAGTATTTATCTTCTACTGGTGTTGGAATAATGGAAGAAGAACCGATAGAAGCTCTCAAGGCTCGCTATGGTGGCTAGCTAAACGGCAACAAAATATTCATTTCTTTTCATATTTCTTTGATAAATTCAGCTATGACGATAAATTTCATCGAAAATAATAAAAATAAAATGAAATCAAGATTGTTTTAGTAAGAGCCACCGACCAAGAAAGACGGTGGCTTCCAAAAATTGACGGACGGAACCACCTTAAGTAGGGTGGGAGCCGTTCGCCTTCACAAGTGTGTTCGTTTCGATTGTGTTGGCACGACACGCCGTCACGTTACGATCATTGACGAGTCGCCTAACACCCCCGACAGGACGAGTTAATTTCTTTATCATATCTTCTGCTCCTATTTATAACCCAGGATATTTCCCACATTTATTTTTCTTTCGATGTGGGACTATAATTTTTTTTCAAATATTTATATTTGTTTTGCAACTAAATATTATAAGAAATGTTTTTTCTAGTCAATCGAGTAGTGCGTGATCCCACCCCACCGCTCTTCATGTTAACAAATTGGAAGGATGAGATTGGTGAGAGTAATTGGTAATTTTTACAATTGCATCTCACTGTTTCTTCAAAAATGAGTTGAGATTAGAAATGGGTATGTTTCGAATTAGTTATAAACCTGACAAGGTTGGAAAAAAAAATCACGCGAACCTGATTTGACTATAACAAAAATATTTGTTGTTCAAGATGATGATCTGCTGCAATTACATCGTCCAGAAGTATTCGACTTGTCGCATAAAGCTTTAAAAACACCACTGTCTACCAATGGTCGTAACTCCTTGCTTGCCAATTTTCTGACCTTGGAATTGGTTGATTCTAGATAAGCAGAAACCAGCTTCAGGCTTCGACCCTCTGCCCATATTTCACACTTCCCTTTAAGGGCTGAATTCCATAGTGTCTGGGCAAAAGAAGGGGATTCAAGGATTAATTTTCTTATTATCATGTTCGAATGCAAATTCAAAAACACATGATCATTCCATTCATCCACCACTTTGGGTTTGCTTGCAAGAGTAACTATCTCTTTCTGTAGATTTTCCAATTTCGAAGATATGGATTGCAAAAGAATATCATCCGTTCTGCTGAAAAGCTGTTGGATCAAAATACACTATTAATATTTAATATAACAAACTACTCACAAAAATTAAGAACAAAAGTTTGCAAGAGGTCATGGATTTTCAATTCTCATTAGATATCTAGCTAATTACCAGTTATCTACTGAAATGTATAAGTTGAGAATTAGGATCTGGTATACTACACAAAAATTAAACATGAGAAAAATAATCAACAATATTATAATATTTACCTCATATATAACATCCTTGCCAAAATGAGATGTGAGTATTTCTTCAAGATTTTCAATGCAGATATCAACAAGACTCTGCAAGACCAAAAGTGTAAATGAAACTGCACAAATACTACACAATTACTTAAAAAATGTAGCTGTTTGAGGAAAAGAACAAACCTCGTCAAGTCCACTGTCAACTAAAAGCTCATGTCTCCATGCAATGGGGTTTTTCTTTCCACTGTCTGAAGATTCTATTTTTTCTTCCAAGACATTAGTGAATTCAGATGCATCATTCTGAAATGATGTAAAAAAATACATTCATAAAACAACACAGTACAAAGCTCACTTAAAAAATAAAATAAAGCGACAAAAATTAATTGCCTGTATGCTGCAGAAAGAGGGAATAGATGAGTTAAGAAACGTTATATCTTCTTGACTAAGATAACTTTCACAATTTGGATGGAGCAACTGCAATATTAGGAGTCTTCTATTCTGATGAAACAAACCAAGAAATAATAAAAATAGACGTGATAAATTAATTTCACTTATTTTCACATTCTTGAAAGTTTGTTACCTTATCTAAAAGAAAATCTTTCAAGGACGATTGCATCTCACGTATGATATTCTGATACGTCCATGTAGAGAACAGTCATAAAGCCACAAACCAAAGGAGAAACTAAACACATCCTGGATATTAAACAAATGGACCAACCTTTGTTAAAAGCTTAGACTGTTCAGTATCATCAACATGGCTCAACATACTAATTAACACCTGAAGATTACAAATGATATAATTAATGCCTTGACGGATCACTATAGCTTATATTTCACCAATTTCACTCAATAATCAAACAAAGCCATATCAACTTTCCCTATAAAATATATTAGAAACACATTTTAACTTGTTTTACTCATTTTATTGAATCACAATTTGGGTTTTAACTATAAATCCAGTAAATCGGTCAATCACGTATATATTACGAAAACTCTACATGGATTAGATTACCACTTCAGTAAAAACTAAAAAGATAGCACCATTATATGCTTTGTACTAAAAAAGTTGAAAGAATCAATAAATTAGTTAACATTCCGTTCCATAAGGAAAATTAATAGTTCAAGAACAAAAGAGAAATTTATGTAGGCAGCGACTTAGTTACCAGTTACCTAAAGCTGAGATATTGGCAATGAAAGTATTGTTAAAATAAAAAGGGAAAATAAAGGCCGAAGAAGCTACTCACCAAGCAACTGTATTGATCATGAGCAATTTTACTGACAATTCCATTCATGGACTTAATAATCTTCTTTTTGTCCTGAAGTTTTTTAATCAGGAAAATATAATTTCATAGAAAAATGATAAAAAAATCGTGTCCAAATAATCGTGCAAAATATAAAAGAAGGAAAAAAGATTGTTGAAGCACAATTATATCCAAGTAAACAGAATCAAAAGGTGAACTGGATGAAGAAGAGAATTCCAAATTTTCAACAACTAATAATGACTCTAGTATGACCTCAAACTTTGAGAGAAAAATCATTTACTCTTGCTATAATCACAGTTGTATAAGTGTATCACTTGTATAATCACAGTTGTATAAGTGTAGTACTTGTATAACATTATATTACCATGGTTTGAGTTGAACGCTAAACACTAAATCCTGAGATGCATGCTATATATAAATAGCGTGTTTTCTTGGCATTATTAGGCATTAGCACGTTATTTCACTCAGGTAATCTGACGAATCCGGATAGAGATCCAACTTGTTAACTGATTAATTCATTAGCATCCCCTTAATAAAAAGGGACATTGAAATCTCGATTTCTCTTCGAGAAATTGCGATTTTAACCTAATAACACTGACAGGAAAGAACTTTTAGTGACTAGCAAACTACCCCCCCCTGACCCTAACATATACAGAAATTGGGAATTTGGGATAGAGGATATTGTTGGGGGTATGTTGGTAATTTGGGAGTTATATGTGGAGCCTGTCTAGGCGTGTATAATTGCAACCCTTATTGGGCCAATTATAAAGTAATTAATTGGGACCAGCCCAATTAATATTACATTATATATATCTTATGATTACATTACATTATAACTCTAACCCTAATTGTGATTAATCAATACAAAGCCATCACCATGGCAGAAGAGAGAGGACGTACACCATCTTGGGTGGAACCTCTATAAATCTGTGTTCTTCTTTTCTTTCTTTGGGTGGAACCTTTTCCTATTTAATTGATTTTAAGAGTAAAAATACAAAATTCTATTAAAATATTTTGAACCTTTCGAGTTCCATATTTAATGCAGAGAATTGCAACTTTAGATCCATTCTTTGTATGTATCATTCGAAGTAAAAATGGGCCAGCTAGTTGTTTAATTATATCTGCAATAGATAACTATCAACAAGCACAATATCAATATGTATGTAAAATATAAATTATTTGATAGAGGGTATAATTACATTACCTTATCAGCAATGTTGAAATACTCCATTAAGACAGTGTGTACAATAGAATGGTCTAAAATTCCTTTATCAAAAATTGACTGAATTAAAGATGTCACGTGTTGTAGTATTGATGACTTTTGCAGGTGCACCTTGGAAATTATATTTATTAAACTGTTTATTAAAATATAAATGTGCAATCAGCCAAGGAATAAATTGAATGATCTCTTAAATCATAATCGGTTGCCAAACTCGGAGTAAAAGGATATCGAGTAATCTAAATACCATATCGTGAACTTTCTAATATGTGCTTTCAAAAAACTTTCTACTATGCGTGATTGCATACTAGATAAGACTGGGTAATCTAATGCATTCTCAGGCATTAATACAAAACTTTTATATATTAACATTCATAATAATAATGTCATATTATCAATTCTAGAAATCTTCTCTTACCTCTCTCCATCACCATAAGTCAAATCTTGAAATAGTTGAGGCTCTGGAGAATACAATTCAGATAGAAGTTGATGCTTTTTTGAAGCATCCGCAAGTTGAAATACATGTTCCACAACTGGAGAAATATGTAGAGTATAAATATAATACTAAACATATATATTATAAAATATAAACAGATTAAATACTGTGTCAGCAAGCCTGCAGAAAATATAGAATCAATTCAAAAGGTGTAAAAAGCACAACTACGGTTACCAATTACAAGTCTACAGCTCACCAATAGATCCGACCCTTTGTTGAAGGAGAGAGGAAACATGACCACGCATTGAAGAAATAAACCAATTTACTTGTTTTTGGTTGGCTACAAGAAGAACAATAAGAAGAAAGATAATTATTATTGCATAAGTAGCTTGTGATCTTGTCTTCTAATGAATTTATTTCGATCAAATTCCAAGTTTATAACAAGAAAAATAGTAATTTATGATCTGTGTGACAGAATGTAGTCCACACCAGTATCTAATAGCGTGTCGACGATGTCAACAGTGTCAATATCAACTGAAAGAGTAAGAAGATGTGACTTAAGCTTCTTAAATGCAACAGCTCTTTCAGTTTGAGAGCATAAACTTAAACATGCTTTGACGAGATGTAAAGCATAAACATTGGTTGAAAGAGTAAGAAGGTGTGGCTTAATCTCCTTAAATACAGCAACCCTTTCATCCTGTGAACCGAATCTTAAACAATCCTGAATAAACATGTAACGTCAGAATAAAAAAGCAGACTAGTAGAGCTATTTCTGAGAATAATTTCACTGAAGTGAAGAGTGAAATAGAAGCGGTGGCTATGCAAACTAAATATTTTCGTACCTGAAGAATGCGTGAACAAGCATGGGATTTCACTGCCAATTTATTAATATTACCATGTGCCTTACGCAATGCTTTGCTTACTTTCCTGACAAGATTTCAAGTATTACATGATAATTTATTTTTTAAGTTTGCCTTTTGATCTTAAAATGAGCTTAAAATCAAATAATTTACACACTTTGATCTGTATTTTTTCGTAAGTCTCCTGCCCTTGGTTTGTCTGAATTTCTCCCACAAAAATGTAAGTTTCTAAATCCAAAATAATCTTCTTACAAAATATCACAATAAAAATAATTTAATCGGACTATAACTTACAAGGAAAAATGAACTTATGCAGACAATCGTAACTTACTTTTTCCAGATCATGTTGTTTTGTCTTTTTCTTTTTTCTCACTTCTGTATTTTCCTGCATTATACTCACAACATTAATGGACAAACATTACAATATTTACATGAAATTGAAGTATCAAAATATCAGAGCAACTCACTACAAAGTGCTAACCGATGGCAACTTTATAAGGAAAAAACAGAAGAAAGAAACTCTTTAACAGTAGAAAAATGGGTAAACACTCTTTTTAGCAAATGGGTAACCACTCTTAAGCGAGATATACTTATAACTTATAACTAATTAAAAAAAGTGGAAAAAAATTAAATGCCACGAATTCGTAAAAGGAACGGACTTTGCTCCAAAACAATTACCAAACGAAACAAAACATAATTACGAAAATCAAAATCACACTGAAAGACGGCATTACTATTTACTGTCAAAAGGCAATTGCAATGGATGAAAATATGAAATACCTTAGAAGCCAACCTGGCATCCCATTGCAGCACATCTCCTTTCTCTGCTGAGTCTTTACTCCTCGTAAAACCCTCCTTCGATGAACCTCCGTGCGAGTGCTTCTTCTTCGAACTATTCGTCCGCGATGACTTAGATTCTGTATGCTTTAGTCTCTTGGAATCCGTACTCTCCGCTGCATTCGAAGATGCAGAACTCTTCTTCCTCTTCTTCGAATCTCCCATCTCTAAGGACCAATGAACCGTCGGGTAATTAGGGATTACGAAAAATAAATTTTTATTTCTCGCAGATTGGGAGGAAATGAGGAATTTGAATCAGGGGGAAAATGAAATTCGAAAGGAAAAGCCAAAGAAATTTCTGACCGTTGGATGATCAGAACTGGACAGTCAAGATCAAATTCCCTGATAGCAGATTGAATCATTATTGAAATGTGGTAGTAAATTGAAAGAAAAAAACAATAAAATAAATCTACAAGGCTACGAGTTCCCCAACTGTCTTCTTCTTCCACTCCACCGGAAGCGAACATGTTCTCACCGTGCACAACCGCAACGCATCCGACTCTTCTCTTTTTCTTCCCAACACCACCGAGGAACGTCGCCTCGCGTATAGCAAATAGAAGCGGACGATGCAGTAGTGCGAGACGAAGCGGAATCGTAACGGCCGCGGCAACACAGGAAGGCGATTCCGATCAAGGATCTTCTTCTGCGCGAAATCAATTGGATCTCTTGGAACAACTTTCATCATCAGCAGAAGCACAAGAAGCGCCAGTATCGTCAACATCCAATCCCTCCGAGATCGAAGAGGTCAGATCAACGTCAACGATCCGGGAGCAACTTTCTGAATTGGTTCGAGGCAGAATGGGAGAATTCAGTCTCCCATTGGGGAAAAAGCTGATGGAAAATGGAGAAGCGAAGTCGTTAACGATCTCACAGAAGAGAAACATCAAGAGACAAGCTTACTTAACTGAGGTTTCTGGCCGGAATGACTCTGCCTTCTTTGCAACAATAGCTTCGTTTGTCATTCTCCCGCCTCTTGCGATATTGGCTGTTGCTTTAATCACTGGTTATATTGATCTATCAAAATTCACTTGATATGCATTCCAAATTTCAAAAAAAAAAAATACAACACCCATCCATAAATTAAGAGCATAGGTTTTTTTCTTCGGAAATGGGAAAAACATAAACAACAAAGTCGCGGATAAATCTAAACAATGGGAATGAACTGTGAAATGCCAATAATCAGGATGATTTGCAGCACAATTTGTTCTGTGGGATCACCTGTGCAGGACCAGGGATTAGTACTTTCTTGCCACTTAAATTAGGTGCGTCACCATTTTCTTGATCCTCTGAAGTTAGGTTTTTCTTGTTCATGATATTAAAAATTTCTGTAAGGGTCGTCAAGAAAGCTGATTCCACATTTGTAGCATCCAAGGCAGATGTCTCTAAGAAGAACAACCCTTCATTTTGGGCAAATTCCTTTGCATCTTCCATTGAAACAGCTCTTTGATCCTCGAGATCGGTCTTGTTGCCTACAAGCATAACTACAAGGTTCTTGTCGGCATGCCCCCGCAACTCTTCAAGCCACCGTGCTACGTGGTCAAAGCTCTGTCTCTTCGTGATATCATAGACTAACATAGCTCCAAGAGCACCTCGATAATATGCACTTGTCACGGCTCTGTACCTTTAAATTCATAAAATATCAAACATAAAAAAATAATTGGATTTTTCTTTTCTACAGCTATAAAACTAGAGAAGAAGAAATAAGGCATTTTATGGGGCAAGAAAATAGATGAAGGCAACTTTATAAGTTCTTAATCAATGCAGTCAGACAGGTTCAAAGCTCAATTTTCTAGAGTTCAAAGACTCAAACCATAGATTAAAAAAGGAATGCATTTTATGAAGCAAAACTGGCATCACAAACAGGTTCACACAATAGATTAAGATTCATTAAAATTCCTCTGAGTTATTGTTACTTATTAATACTAAATTAAGCTTATATCATGCTTGTAACAATCTATAGACCTATTATTACAATTAACATTCATATAATTATATCTAAACCCCTCTTATTTTTTGGAAGAAGTAAAAATTCTAGTGGAGATTAATTCAACCGGTCACAGTTACTATTAATGTTTCTGAGAGTTTATAGTTCGAGTCTCATTGTGTACTTTAATTAAATTTTCACGATGTTCTGATATATCACTCTAAGGTAGACATTTCTACATCTTTTAGAAAGGTATCCTCCATTAGTTATCAGAAGAAGAAGAAATCTCAACAATAAAAATGAAGGCTAGTGCTCTGTCTAGCACACTAGCACCCATGACTTTATTCAGCTATTACCCTTAGTGATAATAAAGTAACTAAATGCATTGCCTCAAGAGGTTGGTCTTTTCATAGACCTATCTATTTTTAGAGTCAGTTTCTAATGAGAACCGACTATTTGAGATGAGAACCGACTATTTGAGATGAGAACCGACTATTTGAGATGAGAACCGACTATTTGAGATGAGAACCTCAATCCTACAATTCATTTATTTTCAATTTCAACCCACATGGGTCAAAGCAGATTACTCGAGATTATTTTCAATACACTAGTACTCTGCTAATTATTCATTCAATCAAATATTATACTAGGGATGCAAATTACCTTGAGTTTGGCTTAACAAAGTCAAGCTTGGATTGGCTTATTATTTTTTAAATGAGCCAAGCTTAAGCTTGAATTAAACAAGCCTATATTGGCTTATTTTATTAACAAACAAGCAAGCCTAAGCTTGAGGCTTAATAGGCTTGCCTCAACTTGAAGCTTGCTTGGTTTAAGTTAGCTTATTTTAAAAAAAACTTGAAAGTATGTTTTTGTAACGTTTTTTATAATATTTTAAAAAAAATCTTTTCACTCTATTTATTTTATTTAATTTTAACTCCAAACAAGCTAAGCTTGGCTTGATAAGATTTGGCTCGGGCTTGCTTGATAGGTGTATGAGTGTATCAAGTTTAGTGACCATGCTTGAGCTTGGCTCATTAGCTTACATGCTTGAGCCTAATCAAACCAAACTCAAGTCAAGCCCGAGCTGCTCACAAGCTTAGGCTTAAATTTGCATTTCTATATTATACTAATAACAGCTCTAACTATATACTTAACGACAGTAAATAAGCAAAATAACTAGCTGTAACAGTGATCAATACAAACAAAAATTATTTTTGAATATAGTTCTCAACTCTAATTGGCATGAATTTGGATCACAAACAATATGGGTCGACTAAGTTAACCATTTGTCACATATATGTTGTGTTATTTCCTTATTCATAACACATCAATGAGTGGTGTTGGTGTAATGGTGTGCCTCCTCTCAAGAGAACAAAAGCATGGGACACTAGGCAAACATCAATTTTCTCTCTCTTCTTCAATGTTAAGAAATAGGAACTCAATCTAATCACGGGAACTATTAAGGTTTTATTTTCGACGTAATACATCACGATGTAACTGATATATTACGTGGTTATGGTATATCAATGTCCCATCGGTTACCAAAAAAGAGAATGAACTCAATCTCAACAATGTCCAAGTCCACATCCCTTTTCTCCTCTAAAACTCAATGGAAATTAATGGTGGACGATGGACAGAACAGAGGAGAGAGGAAGAAAGAAGGGTGGGTGGGGATCTAGACTGTAGTACTCTGCTACCTAAACAGAAACCACCAACCACTTTAAAATCCTCCATTGAAATCACTATATGGATCAAACCCTAGAATCCGTAGACGACAACAGATCCA
The DNA here is from genome assembly GCA_001185155.1 of Zostera marina. Taxonomy (NCBI): domain Eukaryota; kingdom Viridiplantae; phylum Streptophyta; class Magnoliopsida; order Alismatales; family Zosteraceae; genus Zostera; species Zostera marina. Next base: position 197,833 of record LFYR01002199.1, on the reverse strand, counting down.
AACGCGCATCCTAAAATTAAAAAAGCAACAACAACAAAAAAAAAAGAAAGAAAAAAGAGAGGAAAAGACAACGTACCTTTCCTGACCGGCCGTGTCCCAGATCTGAGCCTTGACACTCTTATGCTGGATGACAACCGTCCGCGTCTGGAACTCAACCCCGATCGTAGCCTTGGAGTCGATGGTGAACTCATTCCTCGCAAATCGCGACAGGATCTGGGACTTCCCGACTGCAGAATCGCCGATGAGCACCACCTTGAAGATATAGTCGATCTTGCCGCCGCCTCCCGCCATAGAGATCTAGAGCGAGTGACCGGTGATCACGATGAGTTGTAGTGGTAGTTGTGGGTAGTTATAAGTAGTCTGCCACTGACTATGGTATGGTAGTATGGGTGATCGGTCAGTCAGTGACTCAGTGTGTGCGGATTGGTTAGCAAATAGCAAGTTTTCCCAGAGGTTTTCTTAGGAACCACGCCACCACCGTGGGTCCACTGGTATTAAATAAAAAATAATTTATGGTTTATCACCAAATAATCCAAAATAAAAAGGGTTTTTTCGTGAAGCCTATGCCTTTGAACGAATTCTAATTTGATTAGTATATGTATAATCCGAATTCGTTGGATTATTATTTGAATTTCAAATACTGTATCTGAATATTCGAATATTATTAAAATATTCGAATAGTATTTTAAATATGTATTCGGATTATCTGAATTCGATTAAGTTTAAACTAATTCGAATATGAATTTCGGATATCTATTGATAGGTCTATACATCATCGAAATACCTAGATGATTGATCGGAAGTAGCTTTCCAAGGAATCCTAGTGTTCCGTCTAGCTGATCGAATTCTGTCATCCACTTGAGATGAGGAAATAATATAATGTAGTTATTTGCCCTGATCACTACACTACAAGAAAAGATGTTTGCAATGACGATTTTGGATCGTCGTTAAATTTCATGAAGGATTTTAATAAAAACGCACGATGTTAATATCGTCGCTAAGTTTTTTTTTGTATAATTAGCAACAATATATTGATAATCATCGCTAGATGTACATATGAGCGACGATTTAAAATATATCATCGCTAATAATTGAGACCAATTTATAAAAATTTTAAAAAATAATATAGTTCGGTAAAATTACTCAATTAAAATCCCAAATTTCCCCAAATAGTTCCCCTAAACCCTCTAACCCTAAACCTTCCATTTTTCCCAAATATTTCCCCAAATCACCTTCTCGCCGGATTTTTCGCAACTCTCCTTCTCGCTGGAGGTAATGTTCTTCATTTCTTCAATCGTTTACACATAATTTGATTTACACTAGTTGCCACAAGTGTGCTTCGCCGCTATTTGATCGAAAGCTTTCGACTTGTAGGGTTATTAGAATTATTGTGAAAATATCATACAAGTCCCTACAAAAACACATATATCCTATTACTTAATAGCCAACAATATCTTTTCAAATATACACCTACTCCTTAATACATTACTCCCTAATATACACATTTCCTAATCTTATTTATTACCACAATTAAACACACCTACCAAACCCACCTAAACCCTCATAGCCGTTGGGTCATTACCTCCATAAATATGAATCAACACAACTCAAGCCTTAGGTTTTGGAATCAAATCCTTGTTCCTAAATCACCATCTCTATTCTTCAATCTGTCCTCTGGGTTCTTCAATCTGTCTTCTGGAATCTGCAATCTGTCTTTTGGAATCTCGAATCATCTGATCAAGTCATCTGCTCATCTGGACATCTTTCATCCGATCTACTTATCGTCTTCAACATCTCCAGATCTCTATTCCTGCAATCATCTCGAATCTGTATAAACATTTATCTTCAATATTATCATTCATAAACTGTTATCATTCATAGACTATTATAAATAATATCATTCATAAACTCAGTAGCAATTCTAACATGGTATCAGAGCAGTAAAAGATCTTGCTAATCATACAACAACATTTTTTTTCCCTTCATAAGATTAATTTGTTTTTCTTCACTTACTGATCACAAGATCAGCTTCCTTTTTTAGCTTCATCAAGAGAAATAATCCATAATCAGGATCAATCTCACCATCATTACAATCTATCTTGTCAGTAATCTGCTGTGATAGTTGTTTGATACTATCCAGACTCATAGAAGAAGAAGGATCACTCCATACATCATCCATACTATCCAAAAGACGATCCATATCAGTCATCTGATCAGCATTCATACCTGAAAAAATAGAGGATATTCATCATAGTATAATACATTAATAATAATATCATACATCCATCACATTTTTTTTCACAAGTAATCAGTATTTCTTCTTTCATTTCAAGTTTTTTACAAATTGTCAAAAGATTTCAGAAAGTTTTTTTATCATTCATCTAAGGACTATTCATTAGACGAGGAGGATACTCCCCATCCCAAACTCCAAGGTCCAGAGCCTTTTCCTTATAGTGAGCTCTCAACCTTGTCTTCATCCTCTTACGCCTCAGCATCCTCACACAATCTTTTTCCTCACACTTAAAAATACAGTAGTCTTCACTTTCCCTAGCCTTCTCATCATCACTGAGTCCATAAACACCACCAGCTCCCTCATCAACATTCCAGTCCTCATCAAAACCATCAGGTTCTTCATCATCAGGATCACTGTCAAGTGGCTGTGGTCCCTGATCTGGATCATCATCCACAAAATCAGGGTCTTCATTATTCCTCATATATTCAACCCACCAGCTCCTAGGGTCCTCAAGCACTCTCCCAGCCCAAGCTGCATTTTTCCAAGCCACAGGATCAAAAGGAGGTTGATAAACAGGAAACTGTCTTGGCACCACCACGTGATCAACACATTCCATAGCAGCACCACCTATATGTCCTGATATTTTCCAGCATCATTCTGATCATCTGCATTTATTTATTTTTCAGAAACAAAATGTCAAATGAAAATGTTATTCCAACATATTCAGACAATCCAGGAATCCAGTTAGTACCATTCAAGATGGATGGAAACAACTAGAACATTTGGAGTGCACAGTTTATTATAGCTGTGGAATCCAAAAACAAAGAGAAATTCTTAACAGGTGAAATACCCACTCCTGAACAGAGAAATGAAAAAGAATATGAAAAATGGAAAGCAACTGATGCTCTAGTAAGGTCTTGGATACTAAACGGACTGAGCCAAGAACTTTCTCCAGCTTTCATCTTCTATAAATCAGCACATTTGCTATGGAAGGAGTTGAAAGCAAGATTCCACATACAAAATGGACCACTAGTTTTCCAGTTACAAGTAAAAATCATGAATCTCACACAAGGAGAAGATTCAGTCTGCAACTACTACACAAAACTGACAAAACTATGGAATGAATACGACATGAGCAGAAAAAGTGTAGAGGTGATACAAGAAGAAAGACTCATAAAGTTCCTGAATGGACTAAATGAGACATATAAACAGCTAAGCAGACAAATAATGCAAATGGATCCCCAGCCTGACCTAAACAAAGCTTATTCAATGGTAACCCAAGATGAACAAACAAATGACATGGAGACACCAAAAGAGTCAGCAACAGCACTGCTAGCACAAGGACCTTACAGACCACCAAGGCCACAGAATGAAAGACCCTACTGCACTGGCTGTAAAAGGCCAGGACACACAATCAACACATGCTACCAATTGCATGGTTACCCTGCAGAAAGACCAGCATATGGGAATAATCAACAAAATCCCAGACCATCCTTCCAACCACAATTCAATCAACAAAGGAGATCACCCTTCAGACCATATGGACAACCAACTAGAGGTCACAACTATCAAAGAGACAGAAATTTCAACAACAATTTCAGACCACAGACAAGGGCATATAACAGCTACTCTGAGGAAGTTGAAAACCAACAGTGGCAAGAAAATGAAAACAACTACACAATGGAAGAGATAAACCAGGAATATTACACAACTGAAAACGACAATGGATATCAAAACAATTAATAACCCCAGTCAACCTGAATATCAGAGTGGGAATCAAAGCAATCAAGATATAATGGAACAGCTAAGATCCCTCCTTAACCAAAATCAAATCCAACAAGCAGGAGAGGAGAAGCATTATGTACACATGGGCAGAGCACAAATACAACCAAAAATGAACCCAAACCATACTGGTAAGCCCCAAGAATCACTCTGTTTCAATACAAAAACTAGGAACACCACTGACTGGATAATAGACAGTGGAGCCACAGATTACATGTGTGGACCAGCCATCACACTAAGTGAAAAAAGGGCATTAGTAAAACCTATTATTGTAAACCTCCCAAACTCACAAACAACAACTGTGAGATACATTGGGAATTATAAAATAGACGATCTGTTAACATTACACAATGTACTACAGATTACTGACTTCAATGTAAATTTGATATCAGTAACAAAACTTACAAAACAGTTAAAATGTAGCTTCTCATTTCATCCTGATCATTGTTTGATACAGGATTCGAAGATGAGATTGATTTCTATGGGTAAAAGGATCGATGGACTCTACATGCTGAATGGAAGAAAAGAAGTCCTGGAACAACCAAGGTCATATGCTGTCAACAGAACACCATCAGCAAACATTTGGCACAAGAGACTGGGACACCCATCCCAGATTAGATATGATTTAATTAGGAAAAACGGTACTTTTTTACCTAAATTAGAGAATGTATTTTGTAATGAATGTCCAATGGCAAAACATACTAGATTCTCTTTTCCTTCTAGCAATACTAAAACAACAGGAATTTTTGAATTATTACATATAGACCTATGGGGCCCATACAAAGAACCAACCCACAAAGGACATAAATATTTTATGACCATAGTGGACGATTTTTCTAGGGCAACATGGACAATACTAATGAGAAACAAAAGTAATACTTATGAAATATTCAAAAACTTCACAATAGAAGCAATGAATCAATTCAAAGCAAAGATAAGAACCATAAGGAGTGACAATGGAACTGAATTCCAATCCCAGGAGTTCAAAATATTTTTAGCAAAATATGGCATAAGACATCAGTTGACATGTCCATATACCCCCCAACAAAACTCCATTGTAGAAAGAAAACATAGACACCTACTAGATGTAGCCAGAAGCATAATGTTTCACTCCCAAACACCAATAAAATATTGGGGAGAATGCATATTAACGGCAAGCTACTTAATAAACAGGACACCCTCTCCTGTCATACAAAACAAAACACCATACCATATTCTTTTCAACAAAGAACCGAATTACAACAGTCTAAGAGTCTTTGGATGCCTATGCTATGCAAAGAACAATAAAATCTCAGACAAGTTTGAACCAAGAGCAATAAAAGGAGTTTTTCTTAGTTACACAACACTGACAAAGGGATACAAAATCCTAGATCTAGAAAAATGAACAATCTTTATAAATAGAGATGTAGCCTTTTACGAAACAGTCTTTCCCTTTAAAAATCAACAAGAAAAAGAAGTCATAAACCCATCCTTAATAGAAGACATAAATTACACAACAAATAAAACAACAGAACTAACTGCACAAAACAAAAGGAAAGAACCAGAACAAACACCACAAAGGCCTAACAGAGAAACAAAAAGGCCTAAAAATCTGGAGGACTACATATGCTACAATGCAAATAAATCAAAATACCCAATAGAAAAATACATATCCTATGATAATTTATCAGAAAAACACAATGCTTTCTTAACAGAAATAAACAAAGAGAAAGAACCAAAATCATACACACAAGCAGTAAAGGAATCAAAATGGTGTGATGCAATGGAAAAAGAGTTAAAAGCATTAAAAGAAAACAAGACATGGGAGATTGTAGAATTACCAGAAGGAAAGAAAGCAATAGGAAACAAATAGGTATACAAAACAAAGTTCAACTCAGATGGAACACTAGAAAGGCACAAGGCCAGACTAGTAGCAAAAGGATATAACCAAGTTGAAGGAATAGATTATACCGACACCTTTGCACCAGTCTCTAAGATGACAACACTAAGGACAATAATAGCCTTAGCAGCCCAAAACAGATGGCATCTACACCAGATGGACGTCCAAAATGCCTTCTTACATGGAGATCTAGATGAAGAAGTTTTCATGAAAATTCCCCAAGGCTTAAAAATCAAAAACCAAAAGGAACAGAACCTAGTGTGTAAACTGAAAAAATCCCTATATGGTCTTAAACAAGCTTCTAGAATGTGGTTTCATAAACTAAACAGTGCACTACAAACAATAGGATTTAAACAAACCAAGACAGACTATGCACTCTTCATAAAAGAAGAACAAAATTCAAAAACATTCATACTAGCCTATGTAGACGATCTATTAATCACAGGGAATAACATTAATCAAATAAACAAAACAAAAACAGAATTGGCAAATTTTTTTAACATAAAAGATCTAGGAAAACTGAAATACTTCTTAGGACTAGAATTCACCTATGCACAAACAGGAATATACATGGGGCAAAGAAAATATGTACTAGATCTATTAGAATCAACTGGATACCTAAACTCAAAACCAACAATTACACCAGCAAAGAAAACACAAGAAAATAACAAAAAAGAGAATGATGAAAAAGAACTAGAGGATGCCACACAATACAGAAGCATAGTAGGAAAATTGGTATACCTAACAGTAACTAGACCAGACATAACATACGCAGTAAATACATTAAGCCAAAACATGGCCAAACCAAGGCAAAATGACCTAAATGCAGCACATAAAGTGCTAAGATATATTAAACAATCACCTGGTTTTGCTATCGTATTCTCAGGATCCAAAACTTCAGGGTTAAGAGCCTTCTCAGACTCTGACTGGGCATCATGCCCTTCAACAAGAAGATCCACAACAGGATTCGCCATTTTTCTTGGAGGGTCCCTAATATCATGGCAAACAAAGAAACAACACACAGTTGCTCGATCATCAGCAGAAGCACAGTACAGGGCATTGGCATACACAAGTTGCGAAATAACATGGATCATCAATCTACTAAAAGAAATCGGAACCTAAAAAAATGAGACCCCAATACTCTACACAGACAGCAACTCTGCAGCAGCAATAGCAAAAAATCCAGTACTACATCAAAGAACAAAACACATCGAGATCGACATTCACACAGTGCGCGACAAAATCATGGAGAAAAATTTGAAAATAGACAGAGTAGACTCAAGAATGAATGTAGCCGATATATTCACAAAACCAGTAACAGGAACACTATACAAAACACTACTGATGCAACTCGGAATGAAGAACATACATCAAGGAAGAGGAGAAAACAAAATGCAAGAAGGAGAAGGAAGAGAAGAAAACCTGTGAAACAAAGCGACTCCCGCCAAACCAAAACCCTAGCACCACCAATCAAAAGAAAAACCCCACAAATACACCCTTTTATAGGAAAACATTAAACCAAGATATCCGGATACCCATATCCGAATAACCAAATACCCACATATCCATATTCACATATCCATATCCACATATCCAGATACCCATATATTCCATCCAATTAACACCATCCGAATATAAGCCCATAACCCAAGTACTAGCCCAAACCTTAGTAGCTTATGGCCTTATTTTCGAGGGGGACTATTAGAATTATTGTGAAAATATCATACAAGTCCCTACAAAAACACATATATCCTATTACTTAATAGCCAACAATATCTTTTCAAATATACACCTACTCCTTAATACATTACTCCCTAATATACACATTTCCTAATCCTATTTATTACCACAATTAAACACACCTACCAAACCCACCTAAACCCTCATAGCCGTTGGGTCATTACCTCCATAAATATGAATCAACACAACTCAAGCCTTAGGTTTTGGAATCAAATCCTTGTTCCTAAATCACCATCTCTATTCTTCAATTTGTCCTCTGGGTTCTTCAATCTGTCTTCTGGAATCTGCAATCTGTCTTTTGGAATCTCGAATCATACGATCAAGTCATCTGCTCATCTGGACATCTTTCATCCGATCTACTTATCGTCTTCAACATCTCCAGATCTCTATTCCTGCAATCATCTCGAATCTGTATAAACATTTATCTTTAATATTATCATTCATAAACTGTTATCATTCATAGACTATTATAAATAATATCATTCATAAACTCAGTAGCAATTCTAACAAGAGTTTAAAGCTCTCTTAAAATCCCAAACAATTCAGGGCCTGGTATATTTCCACCTTTTAATTTCACAAAGGTAAAATTATGATCACTTATATATACTTTCAATTCTCTAGTATGTAGTTCGAAAAATAGCAAAACATCCAGTATTTTTCCTTTTCTCATATCATTATAGCAATGACGTAGCCAGTTTGTCTTTTCCCTTCCCCAATCGCCATACACATTTTGAGAAAATTAATTAGCGTATTTTTATAATTTTGTACACCTATTAAAAACATAATACCCATGTAACATTAATGGGCATCTCCAGCAATGTTTGTCGGAGCAACGGAAAAGGTTGAAAAAATGGTGGCCGGAGAAGATCCGCATCTGCTATATAGACCACTATACTAACACTTTTTCACTATGATTCATTGCTATAACATTTTGTGATGTAGCTTTTCAGAAAATAACGTAATAACCAATAAGTAACTTTATCCTTAGATGTAGTATTCTTTTATGCTATGTGCCTATGTCAAAATGCATAGATGAAATAATTAACTCACTTCATCAATTTGAAAGATATGAGATTTCTTAAAGTTTTTTATTCTTAATGAGTATTATGATTTTATAGATTTTTTTTCTTGAGTTGAAATGCTTAAGCTTCTGGTTAATCATAAATTTTATACCATTTGACGAATATTGTTCATTGAATCGAAACTTTTTTATTTAAATCGTGCTTATTTATTTGTGTCCTTCAATAACACATTATTAGAAATGAGAAAGATATCTCATGTGTCATGATGTCATTTATATGTTTTCCTAAAAACTGCAAATCACTGAGACACAAATACACAATCCACTTGGTATTTTATAATACAGTCATTGTTTTAATAGAAGTTGTGCGCTTCTAAAATTCTGCACTCTCATGCATTCAAGTTCGTAGATAAATCAAAAAAGAATTTAACAAATCGAACTAAAAACGACGATTATTTGGTGTACAAGGGTGGATCGGCTTCTTTTGAAACCAACTCTCATGCATTAGTAAGTTTATATTTTAAATTTATTTCAATTTAAATATTTTATGAATTATTTTAACTAGTTTTTTTCGTACAGACTCTAAAATTAGGTCGAAAACCTTCATTTCAAAAGGCATTCTTGTCGACTCATACGCCGTTAAATGATAGAGGAAAAACTATGATGGTGAGTGATCATTTATTAATATTTCATAATATATATATATTTTTTAATTGTTTCATATTTGATTTTCGTAAAGGCCGAATATGAAAATTTGAATGAAAAACTTCGAAAACAGTGTTTCTGATGACGATAGCGAAGATGAAAATTTATCGTCTCAAGGTTCAACTACATTTTATATGAAGCCTCTGTTTAAAAACGATCATATTGAACCTTGGCTGAAAGCATCAAAGGGAAAGAAAAATAGGCGCATTCTGGGATTTAGAGTTGGCAATGACTCTATGAGATCAAATAAGAGGAGAAAGAAAATGAGTAATGAAAAAACTGAGAAGCACAACACTGAACAATTTGAATTGACAGTTTCCAAAGCCGTTGAAAAACGAATGGAAGCGTTCGAAATAGAAAACGAAAAACGACTTAAAATGATGGAACAACGGTTAATTGACAATATACATGAGAGTTTAATAAATATTTTTAAATTTATTAATTTATTAATATCTTCATTTATTTTCAGGCTAATGCTACAAGCAATGACCCCAATCGTCCATCATCGAATAATGTTTCTGCTTTTTCTCAGTTGAACCAACTTATTCCATTATCGAGAAATTATTGGGAAGAAGATACTACTTTAAATTTGACACCTCGATCAAAAGGTAAGACTTTAGATATTTCAAATATTGTTCAACAAAAAAAATTGTAAAACACTTAACTCTATTGTAATTGTAATCTCTATTGTAACATCAATGTGTGTGATTGTAAAACACTTAACTCTATTTCTTTTTTGCTTAATCCAATTTGTGATTCAATATGTGAGATTTGTGTGATTGAATGTATGTGATTGGTGCGATCGATTGAATGTATGTGATTGGTGTAAATTGAATTGTATTGTATTTGCAGGTATTGAATTGTATTTATACGTGTGATTGAATGATAAGGCTCTAAAGGAGCACCCATATAAATAAAACATTTTTTTTATTGTATTCTATTTTAGCGACGATAAGTTGAGACAGAGAAAATTAAAATTTAACAAAAGCGACGATTTAGCGACGATAAGCTGAGACAGAGAATATTAAAATTTATTGAGAGCGACGATTTAGCGACGATATAGCGATGATGTTTTTCAAATATTAGCGATGATGCTATTTTTTGGCGTCAAAAAATAGCGCGCGCGTGGGATTATATCAGCGACGATATCAAACATCATCGCTAATTTTTTAACGAGGCGACCTACAACGAAGCTTTAGCGACGATCAATAATCGTCGTTGAAATCAATTTAGCGATGATTTTTGATCGTTGCTGAAACGCAGGAATCTTGTAGTGCTAATAGTCCGGAGAAGGAACTAAGAATATCGTGAGAGCTTGATGGCTTTCATGAATGTTTCCATTGCGCACACGGATTATAATCTCGAAGGTTATCGATCTACTGATGATATCCTAAACTACTGGACTCAAGTCTAATCCTTTAGCGTAGCACATGCATGAAGGCCAACAGAGCAAGGGCCCCTCGACCCAATCTCATGGCCCAACACAAGAAGACTAACCATAGAAGACGAGTCGGGACGGCCCATGCGCTCGCTGTCTTGCATGCTGTCCCATGATTAGGTGGACCAAACAAACATCACTAATGGAGTCCTAAAGGACCTGCAAAACCTATGCATTATGTCTAAGCTTGCTATAAATAGAAACCTAGAGTGTCCTAGCAAAGGGAGAAAGGAATAAGAGTGTAATTCGTTATACCCTGTCATCGATCATCTACGCACCTTGTCCCTGCACACGTACGTTGCATAAATCCTGATGTAATTCCTATACCCGAATTGAGTAGAAGACATATGTTCATTTACGGTTGGTCGACGATCCAATCGTCGATTCAGTTGACAATCCTATATTCGATCAGGGTAACTATATGATGAATCATTTGTTAGATGTCTGAAGAAAGGTGAAAAACAATTGTAATCAAATCGTACATAATTTTTCAAACTCTCTTTTATCTAAGAGTTGTGTCAATTGATGTACCACAATCATTGAAACGATAAAATTTTGAAAAATTATTGCCCATGATGTATCGTGTTATTCCAAATGGTGCGTCTATCATTTCAGAGACCCTGTATATATCATGTGTTTAATTGTTCTTGATTTGAATCTCAAATACATCAAGATAGACGCATGTTATAATGATTGTGTTTTATATCGAAAGAAATATGTATATGTAGAATGTTTCCAACATGTGAAATGTTAAATTAACTAGATTGCTTGTAGAAGGTGTTGACAGAGAAAGCGTGTTGCTGCGATTATATCTACGTTGTTTTCCGTTGATTTCATATTTGAAAAGTTTGTATTTGTATTCGAAAATTTCAGAAAAAAAGAGCAATAAAATATTTTTGAAGATCGAAATTCTAAATAGACATGAGATTTGACATATAATATATGATTTTCATTCAAGACAAAAATTAATTTTTAACAATGGGAAGTCAGGTTTGATAGAGAGATACATACATTAATGTAGGAATCATAATTAGTTTAATTAGTAGATAGCTAGCTAGCTAGCTAGTAGAGTATATATAACCGAGAATCTTCATCTATCGATTCCGAGAATCTTCTTCTTCATTCAACAAAGACATTATCATTCCCTGCAAATAAAATTCATTCAAACCCTAATTAATTAAACAGCAATATATTGCTTTGTCTAATTAGGAGATTTAAAAAGAATGAAGATAAAAATATTATACCTTTGTTTTACCACATGCATTTGCTTTGTAGACATCTCTGGAAACTGAAATCTCAAGTATCTTCCTTACCCATGTTGGTGGATTTTTTGCCAATGCTTGGTAGATTCGTCTTTTTATACCACTTCCCATGTTGGATTTCATATGCTGCACAGGAGTTAATATTTGCACCCAATCTTGAACTACTGCTTCCTCCTCCTCCTCCTCCACATTATCATCATCATCGGAATAAATATTAGCAGCACTAGAATCAAATAGAAATTTGACACTTGCATCTTCTGGACGTTTTATGAATCTACCGAAGTTATCCTCTAAAAAGAAGTATTTTCTGCAATTCTCAACTCCAGGAAGTTGTTCTATAAGAAGACGTGATATCTTCATATCCAGCCCGAACCTATCATGGACCAACCAATTTGAAAGATACTTGGATAATATGATGAGATTGAAATCCAATGTCATGGATATTGGAGGAGGGTGTTGGAAAGGATTTCCGTAATACGAAAATCGTTTCAATGCTTCGTGATGAGGGTTGGAAGGAATCAGTGTGGTCTCCTGTGGTGGGTTTTTATGAGAGCAGTAGAAGTGTATATGACCGGAATTTCTAGAAATTGTGCTGCATATGTTCATAAACGCACATGACATCATTCTCCAACAAATCACAGACGTGTCGGCTTCCACAGAGAACTTTCCGATTCTATCATCAATGCAGCTGTTTGTTTCAGCTGCCATGTCGTCCATGGAAAGTACATGCATGCAAGAACTTCGTGTGACTTTGAAAGATGGCCCAGAATCACCTCCATCGAGTACTTCAGATTCGAAGAGAGAACCTGTCACCTTGTCATGCCAGATCGTCTTGTACCCAATTGGAAAGATCAGCTTTGTGTTTGAATATCCAATTCTACTATCGATTCTTCCCAATCTGGTTATAAACCAATCCTCAAATCGAACTGGAAATCTTATCTACAATCAATCAAATCATGAACAATAATTAATGAACAATCAATCAAAATTATGTAAAGAGAAAATTAGCTAGCTAGCTAACAAGAGGTACAGTAATTGATCATGTATGGATCGACGTTATTTTGACATCGACACACCTAATAATTACTTTATATATATATATATACACTTTATCAACTCACATTTGTAAGAGATTCTCTAATCCGATTAGCATCGGTACATTCTTCATCCCTCAATATCTTAACAAAAGTATTCCCACACTCACGAATTTCATCTTTGAGTGTAAAAACTTTATCATCCGAAACCCTGAATTGAATAAAAAGAAATAATTTGAATATAAACAGAAATCTTATATAATTCATAAAATCTAGTAAACCCTAAAATTCAAAAATTGAGCATAAAACATATTGGTGTTGTGACAATATATATATACTTGTTCTAAATTTATAAATCATTTAACTTAAAACGTCGGTCGATCCGTCAGTTTGTAATATATAACATCATTCAATATCAATGTATGAATTTAATCATGCTAATTAACAATCTATTTAGTTATTATAATTAGATCATGTTATTAATTCTAAAAATTAAGAGCTTTAATTAAAAACGACGTGCTTAAGATGCGTCGTACTTTAATGCGTCAAAATACGCTATCAAATCTTGTCCATTGATATTTAAATTAATGACTAAAATAATGTACTCTACAAGACACTAACACATGTACGACGCAAAATAATGTACACTACAGAAGACATTAACTCATGTATGAGGAAAAATCGATTTAATAGACATGATTAATTTGACGCATTGAAATACGATGCAATGAAGATTGCCTTAATTAAAAATACAAATGCATGCAAGGCTGTAGGTTTAAGTGTATTTGACAGAAATGATTAATGAATACCTTAATTTCCTTTTGTTAATACCAGATCTTCTACCTTCTTCCTTCAAATCTAATTGTGAGGAATTATCAACAGCTGATAGCAACATTCTGCAATAATATTTATGTTCAGACAAATGCGCCCAATATTATAAATTATAATTAAGAGCTAGAAATGAAAACGATTAAGAACAGTACGTGCCTTTCAATAAAATCATCTGACAAGAAGCAACCATCATCTTCTTCCAATGTCAAAGTCCTGTATTTGCTCAAACAGATTTTGCATGTCCAACTTAGATTGCCGCTACTTTGGCCGATAATATCACCGACACACTCCAGGTGATACACGACATTGCACCGATTACAAACCATGGTTTCATCATCATCTCTCATCACAAACCGTGCACAAGTCTCACATCTGAGGGTCACTCTTTCCACTTTTTCTTTCTTACCTCTCAGATCTGAGTTGCTGCACATATCAAATGTCAAATTGATGTCATCCATGTTGAGATCTGGAAGTGCATCCCTGTGTTCTTCTCCTCTAGTAACATTACCAAGCTCAGACCGATCCATCGAATTTCAAGGAGTGAGAGCTTGGAGTTTGAGCGTAATTGGAAGGAAGGAATGTAGGAGATCTAAATGGATATATGCATCAAGGATTGCATAATATATATATAGAACAAGGTCATATGGATTCTTTAATTTTTTTTTTTTAAACTTGGATTTGATTCAAAGATTTTGCAAATCTCATTCAAATGATTAAAAATAAAAGAAAGAGGATTTTTTGCATGAAAGAATCATATACTTGTTAATATATCATTATATTATGACTAATCAAAATAAAAAATCATCTCACATGTATATATGATTCTCACTTAAAAAATCCTTTATATATTATGGATTATCATGTATCAATATTATCCTATAAAAATTACATTATAATTTGGCCGACCGACTAAATTGGGGCCGACATGTAGACGGCCGACTGTCTGAGAGGGTAATCGACCACAACCGAAGACCGACTAGGATTCCGATTGATCAACCCGATCGACCTAGATTCTAATCGGCCCCTGATGAAATATGGCTTGATTCCGTCGTGAGTCTATAAATTAGAGGAGAGGATTTGTCCAATCTAAATCTAGTTGAGATATCGAGCCATACTTGAGCAACCGAGACACATACAACTTTCATTAGGGCTCCTGAGACCCTACTTTGTGAGTCGTACTCTTGGTACGAAATTTGGTATCACCAGATATAATCACTTGGATGCAAGGATTGATGATCTTTAATTTGTGCTATTATTTTCAGTGTTGGAAGGATCTTTGCCGACTCCAGCACGACTCACCCAAAAGCAATCGGCGTTTGTCAGTGTTTGGTCTATAAATAAACTCAGTGTCTCCCCAAGAAAAAGGGCCGGTTAAGCACGTACTACAAGAAAAATGATCTTTAGGGACGGCCAGAATTCGACTGTATAATATACATGCTCCTAATTAGAGCAACTGAGACACACCTGCTAAAGTCGTCAACTACGTAAACTCTTTCCTATAAGTGAGTAAATATTGGTGAAATTGATCTCATTTGGGTAATTTTGCCAATCTTTTAATTCTCATTTGGATGACTGGCTACTTCTTTTGTTTACAACTAGGCATGTATATCGGTCCGAATAATATCAAGATAGAAAAATCCGAATTCGGATATAATTTTTTTATAAAAATCTTAAAATAAAATTATAAAAGTATAAAATTAAACCACATTTAATAAAGTTAATTAATAGTCAATTAATTATCTTAAAATTCAGGTATCCTAAGTCAATTTATATTTATTTAGATATTTGGATATCCGAATCCGAAATTATCATCCGAATTTGGATTTTAACAACGGACATTACAGATATCTGAATTCGTCCGTATAATTTTCCGATAACATTTTTAGTATCTGAATCCGGATCCAAAATACTAATACAGATTTCGATATACCATTTACAGGTTTATTTACAACACAACACTTTAAGTTAAGTTAATTTTGCCTAATTTATGAAGTACATGAGTCTTCGATTTAATCGAATCTTTAACAATCGTAAAAAATCTTTAAAAATACCGAAATATTAAAATAAAATAAATTATTAGATATGGTGGTATTATTGATCTGTGTGTATAAATATGCAGCATTCATGAGAATTCTATCAGTAGTTCGATCGATCGATCATCATCGATGGCAGAAATTGGAATGAGCCCAACAATAGTCCTCATCATCTTTTTCATCTTCACATCTTCCATGTTTGCAGATGGGTATCATCAATTTCCAATCAAAAAGATAATTTTTCATTGCGATCATCCGAGCGCCACTTTCAAAGGAATCTGCATCGACCCTCATCATTGTAACAGTACATGTATAAAAGAAGGCCATCCATCAGGCGATTGTGGTGCTTTCTTTGGGGCATTTTGTTGTTGTGATCTTCCTGCTCCTCCTCCTCTTGTTACTTCTTCAAGCTCGAACTGACTTGTTGTTGTGTTCGTGGTGACACCGGTTGTGTCTTTCTTTCAGTAATAAAATTCCAAAAACAATCATTTATGTTGTTTTTTATATCAGAATCGTATAATATATCTAGGAATGCAAAAAAATAAAATCGGTATTCAACGAATTATTCGATTCGATTAGCTAAACGAACCGAATCCAAACTTTAAAATAGATCCGTTTAAACACAAACCTTGATTGAAATTAGACGAAAGGTTCATTTAACATTTTTATTATATTTTATTATTTTATATTTATATTATAGACTTATGAGTTATGATGATAAATATTATTGCTAAAATAAATTAATAAATTTTAATCCTTTTTTAGGAAATAAAAAAATAAATTTTAATGTATGGTTCTCGATAAACGAAAAGAAAAAATCACTAAAGATTAACATAAGAAAATAGATTATAAACTAATTATGTTTTTCGAACATGTTTATTTTTTTTATTTTTAAACAATGAATATATAAATTAAAAGTTAAAATGCATATTTAAATAATTAAATGTCAAACGAATCGAACTTAAGGTATTCGTTCGATTCGTTTATTTTAACGAACAAACCAAACATTATAAATTTTAAACGAACCGAATTCGAACAGTTCGATTAATAATTAAACGAACTGAACTCAAATCCAAAATTGACTAACATACTTGTTTACTTAAACGAATCGAATACCTAATTCGGTTTGGTAGGCTTGGTTAACATATATCCACCGCTATAGAGATTTAATTAATACATAAGATTTAGACCTTAAATTCTCAAAAACCTCAGCAGTTACTGTCACTATAGAAACACAGTGTTTTAAAACTATTTAATTAATGTTAATATAATTTAATTAATTAATTTGCATAAAATTATAAATTTGTTAATTAACAATTATTAAATTGAATGATTTTAAATTGTATTTGCATTAAATTATAGAAATCTTAATGAATAATTATTAAATTAAATGATTTTAAATTGAAATAATAATTATTAATTTGTCATGAAATGAAATTTGATAATTAATAAAATTATTATTTATTTTAAAATTCATGATTATTTAATTATTTGTTTAATAATTATTAATTAATTAAATAAATAAATAATTTTTTTTTAGATTTTAAAAAATGTCACGTAAAGTGAAGCAATTACCTCGTAAGAGGGCTTTACCACCCAATCCCCAAGATGTTTTTCGGTTTTATCTTCCAGTTCATTCAGCACCAGTACGTCCAGCACCGGCTCCTCCAACACCGCCGGCACCTGTTCGTCCAGCACCGGCCCTTCCAGTTCCGCAACCAGCAAATTCGAAGAAAGTCGTTTATGAAACGAATTCGGAATAGTTAATTATTAGACCTATAATTAGTTAGATTTTCCAAAAAAAATTGAACTATAATTAATATTGTAATAGTCAATTAATTAAAAAATTAGACTAGAGGCCTAACTGCCAACAAATTTTCTAATTTACGAGGGAAAACACCATTGACGGACTCGTGCAGTCTGCCGACGGTCAGGCCGCCAGTAGGGACCTGTCAGAAATTAACACTGTTTTTTTTTGTAGTGTGTGATTAATTGAATTAATTTTCATTGTTGTCACCATCAATTAGGATTTAGTCTTTTTTTCACAATTGTTTTGGTGAATTGTAAGACCCCTAAATTATTAAAGGTTCAATCCATACATAAAATGATAAAATCATATATTAGAGTAAGGAACACATGAGTCACCCTTGTATGAACCAAAAAAACGTTAGGTGTAGTATCTGGACCGTTCGTTTTTAGATCCTTAGACCTCTATTTTTTGTTTTCCTCTTTTCCATCGTCTCCCTAGATCTAAAAACGGACGATTTATATCATCCTGATGTTTTTTTGACTCATTTTAAGTCGGCTCGTGTAAAAATTGTTGTATATATATATATAGGACAAACATCAGATGCATGCGACATATTGCACATACGTTAAAGGTGTCAATACGACGTAATACAAGTAACGAGTACACCTCGTTATACTATATATATGAAGAAACCGCCGTGAAGATTTCGAACTGTCAGATAACAGACGTACGGCTGTGATTGAAGATGGTGTATATATCGTAAATAACAATATTGCACCTGATAATTTCCCTATATATATTGTCTCATGAAGAATAATCAGAATTTTATTCTTTGCAAATATTTGTGAAGTAGGATTATAGTGCAATTCGCAATATCTTAAAAGACAAAAATATCCCTAGCTCTTTATATTTATATTGCAGTTCCGTACAGTCGTTCTATATTTTTCCTATTTTTTGGAGGGAAAGAGAAGGTTAAGGGTCAAGAGAGGTTGTGGAGGTTGATGGAAGACTGCGAGCACGAGGTTTACGGCGGAGAGATCCCCGATGTCACCGATATGGATCGCCATGGATATGATGCCGACAACTCCCAAGAACCTCTCAAGGTCCGTCCGTCCATCTTCCCGTCCCGGGTTTTTAAAATGCTTTTGTCAATTCTGATTAGTTTTTGCCCAAATTGAATGCAGCTGGATGAGTTGAATGATATGAAGAGACGTCTGAAGGATATGGAGGATGAAGCTGCTGCGCTTCGTCAGTTGCAGGCTAGGGTCAAGAAGGAGATGGCCGATACCCATGCCTCTATTCCTCGTGGTAATTTTATTATCGAATTTATACGGTTTCTCTTTTTTTTCGTACACTTGTTCTTTTCCAGAGCATCTTTGATATTTGCGATCACAACTCATATAAGCTTGGATCCTTCCTAAATCCTAATATTTTATCAAACATATAAAAAAATTCCCATGTGTCCTTTTTTAGGTATATCATTGATAATAACTGAAAACTCTAAATTCAGTAGGGGGTTCTCTCTATATTCTGAAGTTAAAAAAAAATCTACCATGAAGGATATTCTTAAGTTTAAGAAATAATGAAAAATATGATCATTATACAGGTTTTCTTGGTTAATTCCTAGAGGTGGGATGTCAGCTTGCATATTTCTATTTTATTTTTAATATTCTTTGCAACTTTTAGAGTAGGTTCCAATTTTATGGACATTTATTATTCATGTGGTTTAACTTTTACAGATATGAAAAAGGAAATGACAACTCAGGCGGTAAAAAATGACACTGATGCTCGGTCAGTTTACGTTGGTAATGTAAGATTCATATTTTTTAACTACTTTTACCAGTAATATCTTCCCCATTTGGTAACTTTGATCACATAAGTATATAATTGCATTGAAATATTATAAGTATAAAACACTAAATCTTCATATGATTTAAAATTTTGAAATACTTTTACTGATATACGACGTTTGTATAATAATTCATATTTTATACGTTACTAAAAAAGGCATTGAGAAATACAAACAAGTTGTAATTATTTAGCAAAATAGTACCAATAGGATTGCTAGTTTTGGTTCGAAGCATGGACTTGGCTCGAGCTCGGCTTGTTAAGAATAATTACCCGACTTCGAACTCGACTTTGTAAGTTCGTTAGAGCCGATAATAATATTATGTATTATGTTTTCATTAAATATACAATATACATAAAGAAATATTGGTTTCAGTTGAGTTTTAGGTATTGCAAAATTTGTATTATATGGTATAGAAATATGGGTTTCAGTTGAGTTTTAGGTATTGCAAAATTTGTATTATATGGTATAGAAATATAGTGTTGTGAGTCTTAAGCATATATATATCATTAAAGTATCTAAATTGTGTATTTTTACATATATTTGATTCAGTTAAAACAAAATAAAGTTATGACTTTGTCTTAGTGGTTTTTTGTAGAGTTTTCGTGTGATAGTCTGATAGATAATGTGAATTCAAGTTCTACCAACGTAAATATTTTTTATTTATTTTAAAACACATAACTGGATATGCAAACCCAACTTTAATTAATTTCATATTTAATTAACTACATTGTATTTTTAGACATTGTTGAAAAAATCTATACTTCTCAAGTTTATGCTTAGTGAAATTTGCGTCAGCCAAACTAATCAAAAGCCCCTTAACGAGTCCGAGCCTGGCTTTACAGCCCAAAGCTCAGCTTGGCTCAACTCATTTGCATCCCTTAGTACCAAATAGTAAGTATAAAATATTGAATCAGATGTAAATATGTGATCCAATACCTATATAAGTGGGAACGATTATACAAATGATGGAACAAGAAATGAAGAATGTTCACAGAATACAAGTCTACATGGTGCATTCATTTCTTTTAATTGAAGTTTGTTATAAATTGATTTCAATTCTATGGTGGTTTCTTATTTTATTTCACTTGGAGACTTTGACTTCAGTACATAAAAATGACCGCAGTGTTTTCATTTGCAACGTCTAATATGAATAATCCTTGATGGCAAAAAAAGTTACATCTGTAAAAAACAGTCATAGATGGAAAAAAAGATATACACCAAAAAAAAGATTTTTAATTCTCTTCACTCTATTGTGAATAGTAGATACTACTATATTGTATGTATATGTAGTGGGAAATATGTATGCTTGGATGAGTTTACTGTACATATCAGAGAAGCAAATTGAATTTCTGTGATCTAAATTTCTTGACCCGTGGCAATCAAAGCTGTAAAACAAGAAGGAGACAATCATGGTAATTATATCTTTTTTGTTCAATTGGGACATCTATTTTCTTTGAAGAACATGGTTCTTGATGCCTTACATGAGAAATGACAATTTAAAAAAGCCTAATCCTATTCTTTTTACACGCATTTTTAAACTTTTTTATTTAGTAAGTTAGAGTTGGTACTGTAGAAATATAGATTTGTGGATTGGAACTTTTAAATGTTGATCAGTTATGTTAATTTTATTTTAATCAAAAAAATATGTTCATTTTTTAACACAATAGTATAATATTTTAGGTGGATTATTCATGTACCCCCGAAGAAGTTCAGCAGCATTTCCAATCTTGTGGAACTGTAAACAGGGTTACCATTCTGACAGATAAGTTTAGTCAGCCAAAAGGTTTTGCCTATGTGGAATTTCTAGAAATTGAGGCTGTTCGACAAGCAGTTCTTCTGAATGGATCTCTTCTGCATGCTCGCATGCTAAAGGTCTACCTCACTTTACATTTGATCGATATTCAACGAATGACTCAGTAGATATTTGATCTCTAACTGAATTTTAACTTTCTGTTTTACATTGCTCACTATATGAATGCATGTTATTGATCCAGGTTTCTCCCAAAAGAACAAACTTACCTGGAATGAAGAATTTTCGTCCAAGACGTCCATACGTGCCACATTATTCCCCTTACGGGTGAGTTTGCAACATTTACCTTATATGTTTGTTGATCGATCCATCTAAATCCATTACTCCATCTAAAAGATCTATTTCTGATAAAATTCTGATGAACAGGAAATTCCACAGGTTCCGAAGACAAAATCGATACATTCCTTATGGACATGGTTATGGCGGACATTACTATTGAGTTGTTAACTTAATGCTTTAGAGAAGTAGAGAAGTTTCTGTTTTGCACCCAGTGAAATTAAATTGTTGATGAATGTACTTGACAGCTTCATCAGTTGGTTTGATACTGTTGTTTTTATTCTACTCAGTTTTTTATCCATGATCTAAGGTACTTAGGCACTTAAACTTATTTCATGCGATTCCTTGACTCATACAGTCCTGTGTATAATTTATTAGCTTGATTTAAACATGCTCCAATTATCTACTTATTTGTTGAAGAGTGGATGGAAGATGGATTATGGATAACCAGTCTAGCTATTACATAACATCTTATTTGTTCATGTTTTATCAATTCATCGATCTCAGATTTTAGAAAATGTGTGTGTTTCAAAAAATTAATGATTGAGAATTGAGATGTTATATCTCATTTATGATCAAGATTTATTATCTTCTTTTTTTACTTCATATTTAAAAATCTCATTAGAAAGTAAAAATTGTGTTATTAAAGTTTTTGAAATGCCATGATTTGAGTCCAGTTGTTGTGTATTTTAATTAATATTTTTACTGGTATCGAGAGGTCGAAGTTAGACATTTTTACCCTCCTAAAAAAAATCTAATTAATTTGGTTAGATTCCTTCCACCCACATTGCAGATTGCACTATTGCAGGCCACAGGTCATATCTTCAGTCCAGTCTCTGATCTTCTTCTTCTTCTACCCAAAATAAAATTAAAAACCCTAACGCAAAATACGTCTCTCTCCCTTCCCCAATCCAATGCTCTGTTTCTTCTTCTTCAATTTTTTCGGCCGAGATTAGACCAGTGCAGAGAAGGCGGAAGAACTCATGTCATCGGTCAATGGAATCCTTCTTCTCCGCTACTTCTCTCTTCTTCCGATCAACATGGATCATTGGAAGACGATTACGACTTCTCTTTCCCCCAATTCTTCATTCACCCGACCTCAAATGTCACGCATCCACCATTTGGTGCTCTTTCAGAACCGGAATTCTTGCTGTTCCAGTGTTTGCAGATCACGCCGCCACGCCTCCGCTTCACCCGGTATCACGGGAATTGTTGCTTTTCAAGCAGTCTGTTAAACAAGTCATTTCTATTTCTATTTCTATTTTATTTTACATTATTTGAGGTTTTCTATAGGCGTCGTTGGTATGGGCGAGGCAAGAAGAGACGCGGCAGGCAAAATTAACCTGGATACGCTGCTCTCAATAGCTGAAGGTCTGTGCATTGTGCCGTCAGTGGTTTTTGCGGTTGGGGGGATTTTTCCAGAGGTGTCGAAGTTGTTTAGAGTGGGTTTGGGGAACACAATCTTCATGTGGCAGTTCTTGTTTCTTGCCGGAGCTGTGGTCATCGGAGGTCTGATCAGGCAAAGACAGTGGAGTTATTATAAGAAGGTTTACAGGGAAAATGTGGCCACACCAAATTTGGGAGGTGATTTGAATTTGATTGGGAGGATTGATAAAGTAGAGGAGGATTTGAGGAGCTCAGTCAAGATGGTTAAATTGTTATCAAAGCAACTTGAGAAGTTGGGTATTCGGTTCAGGATCGCAAGGAAATCACTGAAACAACCTATTGCCGAGGTCATAAATAAGCTATTCTTCTCTGTATTTTCATTGCCGAGTATTTGCTCTTCTTATCTGCTATTAGTGGTTGAAGTTAGATGATTTTTTTATTGCTGCATGCAGACTGCTCTCTTAGCACAGAAGAACTCTGAGGCTACTCGATTGCTCACTTTGCAAGAAGATATTCTTGAGAAGGAGTTGGGTGAAATTCAGAAAGTCTTGTTTGCAATGCAGGTGAATTTTATTTACTCTATTTATAGAAAATTTGCATCTTCCATATATACTTGCAACAATAGGATTTTTCGAAATTCCAAAATGCAAAATCTATAGAATTCTGTCACATTGTTTTTTGAATCTCACAAAATTGAAAATCAATGTGCCCCGTGTGTATGTTGATGAATGTTTCGTTGTGTTTGTGTAATGCAAGAGATGTCTGCTTAATATTTTTTAAAATTTTCAGTAGTTCAATGAGTTATTAAAAAACACGATCCCATTGAAATTTCCAAATGTTACCATTTCTCAAATGTGGCATATTCTTTGCAGGAACAACAACATAAACAACTTAACTTGATTCTCAATGTTGCAAAAGCTGGGAAATTACTGGAAAATACGCATGAAGATCATACAGATCGATCAGTTTGATGACTAAAATTCCAGCAAAACCCTACCTTATTTTGACTCTATGTACTGACTACTGAGTTATCAATTCTAATATTTTAATAAGATTTTCAAACTCTTGACCTTAAAGTCTTGTTCTAGTGAACAGACGAAGAAAATATTACAAAAATTTCTGCAATACTAGAGTGTAGGAGAGAGGAGGTACGCATCATTTTTTAATAAGGTTTAATTTTTTATTAATTATATGTATTAGACTGTTATGTGAATGATTATTCAATGAATTATATTCATTCCAAGAAATAAAACAAAAACAGTAACTCTGGAAAGCCAATTCAATCTTTAGCATCAAAATTACAGATTGTTCGAGAATAAAAACATAGCATCAAAATGAAAATTTGGGTTTGGAGTGATAGTCTTATAGCTGATGAACCTCAGTTTTCTTCTTTTCCCAGAGTCTATCCAAAGCACTGTCAGCATCACCCTGCACATAAATAAAATTATAAAAAGAATCATTGGATGAGCTACAAAATATCAACATAATAGCGATAGAAGGTCAGAAAGAACCCTTGAGCTGCATTATTTAACAATCTGGTAAAAATATCTGTGTATTCAAGTTGTAATGTAATCAATCTTTATTAGTGCCATGAACTACCCAATTAGATACCCATCATGCAATTTTATAGAATGTAGATTCAGAAAAGTTATTCTGGCTCTTTCATTCACAATATGCTGAAAAAATAATAATAAAGTGTAGACTGGGTAAAACAAACCATCAAAGTGGCTAAATCAAACTAAACAGTTTCCCTGTGCAAACCCTCCCTCATAGAATTTCCCCTCAGAATAGTATTATGAGTCGAGATGGAGCATAATTGGGAATTGTTTATCAATTTTATCAAAGTTTATGTGTAATAATAGGGTATGAAGTGAGGTTTATGGAAAATTATGCATTTAAGTCAATTCAGATAGTATCGATAGTAGAAATAAATAATAACAATTCTAATTGTGTGATATTATTTCTAAAAAACCCAGCACATATCCGCGATTATTAGACATAACCTTTATTGATAAGTTGAGAGAATTAAGAATGTGGATTATTTTTTTTCATCGCAGTCAACAATTTAGGGTCTGACCATTGACATCAAATTAATCAATGAAATCAGGAGAGAAAAACAGTGGGAATTAAAAAACGGTAGACAAACCTGCGCACGGACAAATCCGCAGAGAGCAAAAGTGCTAAATTGGCCAGTGTACAAACCGTTTTCATCCAAATGTCCAATGTTCATCTGCACTGAGGCGTGATCCTTGGCGGTGATCAATCTGTTGGTTGCCGAGCTGCAATCATAACAACGACGAAAATAAAAACATCAACGGATAATAGAACTGAAAAAGAAGAAGAAACTAGAAAAGAGGGACAAAATCTTACCATTTCCTTGGGATGTACAGATCCATCATCTGCCCCTCTTCATTCTGCATCTTGTCTGTCGGCTGAATGAGCTAAAAAATGAAGAACAAAAGAGGAGAAAAAACGGCTAGGGTTGTATCACAAATTTTGATTTTATATTAGTCCTCAAATTCTGATGTTGGGCTACTGGACTGGGCCTATTTTTGTTAATATATGGAAATACTATATTGTCTCATCTTTTGAGCGATTAAGTGTTAAATCGAAGGGTAAATATGGTTTCATAAATTTATTTTAGTAAATATGATATTGTGATTCCCTTTTATGGTTTCTAAATGTTTATAACTCATGTATATTTTAATTAAATTTTCAATACGATATAAGTAATATATTAAATAGTTATGGTATATCATTTCTGAAATAGATATTTATTTGGTATCTTCTGTTAAAAAAAAATTAAACCGTAAAAAATTCTAGTTTCGTATAAAAATTTCAAAAGTTGTTTTTTGGTAAATATTTTTTTTTTAAAGCAAGTAAATAAATTTTGATAAATTTGAAAAAACAAATAAATTCTAGGCTAATATAGAGTAGAGACAGACTACAGGCCCACGGCCCTCAGCCTACAAGGATGTTCAGAAAAACTTAGGGCTTTCTTGGGCTTTCTTCAGTTGGAATGGATAAACCCGATACTCAAAATAAAGATGACCACCGGAGTCCAGAGTGTAGTTTCTCAGAAATGGAGGGTCTAATGAAACTGGAGAAAGTTCAGAGAGTGATCACCACCATGAAGGACCAGAACATCGCATCGGGAAATCCAGAAAAAGATCGTTTCCTTGCTGAGTTTTTCATATTTATGGTAACTCCTAAATTATAATACTCTCGGAATCTTAAGCTGCTGGAACTTATTTGTAAACTTTTAATATAGGCTCAGCCAAGTGGTACACTCAGCATGGACGACAAGCGGGACCTTATTTCTGACCATCTTCCTAGGGTGAAATACCAAAATCCCATCTTGCAGATTATCGATCTTCTAAATTATTGTTGATCACAACTCATTTTATTTTGGGTTTTTTCAATATTTTTCAGAATTCTTTAAGAAAACTGGAGGAAGCATGTGATTGTGTTGTTGATGAAGGTAAGTTGGCATATATGATTTTCCTTCTTTCATGTCTTTCTTTAATTCTATGTTCTAATGTTTTTCAACTATTTGTTTGGATTTGTAACAGAATGTTGGAAGATTAGTGAAGTTCTTCCATCATGCTCGCATCTTGGCTGTGACAAGGAGGAACATCCATCGACGGGTGATGATCTGGGAAACCAAATTATGGTTGGAATAGAAGCAATGCAACACGCGAATTCTACTTTTGAGGATTTTGTGAGCAATTTTGTTTTCATTTATTCAAACAAACTCAAGAGAATATTGGAATGATTTTTTTTAACGTTTAGGTTGAAAAGAGTTTTCACCTTTGTTTGTTGTTTTGCCCATTTACTCCTTTAGGTATTCTTGACAAGCAAGATTTAGGGGGAGACCTTTTGCTAGCCTGTTTGTATTGTTTTATTTTATACTTTTGCCAATAGTAATTCTAATTAGTGAGGTGTTTTTCCAGTGCAGGTCGTACTTTATGTTCCATGGAATGGATATTAGCAATCCAAATACATTATTCAAATATCTCCCTATGTTGTTTTTCACAGAAAGCTACATTTATCAGGTCAAAGTGGCCTGACTGTTTGAATTTATAATGTATTTCAAGAAGTAGATCTATGACTAATTTTTTTCTTTGCTCTCCAGCTAGACTCCATGAACGAGAATAAACTCTTGGTATCGAAAAAAAATACTAATATCAATGTGGAAAGAAGTTTTAACCATTTGAATGGTGCTTCCGAGAAGGTAAATCCATAAATATCAAGGAGAAAGTAACTTATATCAATTTTCCTTATTTTTCTACTGATCTCAATGGTCTTTTTAGTTTAAAATTTTAAACTGATTCCATTTTATGCTGTGGATACAGGCAGGGAATCAGATTGAAAAAGGGTGCTTCTGCAAATGTTCTCCGTCCAAACCTTTTGACTCTCTTATTTTCCTCTTCCGACATCATGGGGTCTTGACAGATAGGTTTGCATGCACATCCATCTATTTTTATGGTACCATATCATATTCAATGTTTCATGTACTTATAAATTTCTCTTTTTACTTGTTCTTTGAATAATTAGAATCCAAAGTGAACTCAAACTTGGGTCTGAGTATTGGACTCTAGAAAGAAATTTATGTGATTCCATATTAAGAAAAAAGAAGGTAAATATTGTTATTATTGCATCGATCATATTGCTCAATCACTGTGAAGGTTGGTGTTATTTTGATACAATTGAATTTCGTTCACAAATTTGGAGTTAGTTGTATATTGTGCTTCAGGTAGGATTAGGTATTTTAATAGATTCAAATGCCGAATTAAGGTGGCTCGTGGATGAATAAATATATATTTCTAATTCCACTCTGTGTTATTTTTTTCATGTTCGTTCACGTGTTAAGCAATGTATGAAAGATTTACAAATATGAATTCATGCTTTCACAACGTATTAGAAAGTACCACGCATTCATGCTTGTGATTTTTTATTTATGCGTGTGTAAGTAACTATGTATCTCGTGAGATTTTGAGACGATATTGGTTCCAAAATTGAATCTCTTGTACTGCTCAGTGCTTGTTCATTTTAATTTTCTTTTACAAAGTACTTACTGTTAATTTTCATTTGACTAGATTTCAATTGAAGACGTTTTGAGAGCAATTCATCTAAAGTCCTTCGACTACCGTGTTTTAAATCTTTTACTGTATCAACTTAGGGGTGCGGAGGTGATTTTTTTTGCCTACTATTGATCTTTAGTTTTGTTTCAGGGTCTATTTGTTTGAGATTTCTGGATTCTTAGGTTTTTAGGAATTGAAAAATGATATCAAGCATTTACCTGGATTCCTAAGAATCAAATTATTTTCAAAACATATGTCATTTGTTGTTTCTTTCTCTTGTTCAATTTTGAATGAAAGTTAAAAGTTTTAAATGCTGTCTGTTGAGTTTATTCTATTTTTCTGATGTAGGTCAATGATCTACACATGGAGTTTCTGTCAGTTTCGGAATTACTTGTTGAGATATCAGATGACTTGTGAGTGTCTCTTTCATTTTCCATACTATTTTATCATTGAATAGTTCGACTTATGAATAGGATTGTAGGAGGTATCATTCATAATAAATTATGGTAAAAAAATATATACAATTTCAGTTTTATTTGTAATTGTATTATGGTATCAGTGACCTGTTTCTCATTTAATTTTTCAAAAAAGTATCTTGATCAGATGACAATAACTTATACTGTTTCTGCAGGTATGATTACGAGGTGTGTCCTTTTTCTATTCTACAATCTATTTATTTCTAAATCAGATGCCATTTTATTTTGTCATAATCCATCTCATTTTTCTTTTTTTCTGAATGTAGAAACATGGTTAGTTAATCAGTTATCACTAATTCTCTCTATATAGGAAGATGTGATAAAGAACAGCTTCAATGTTTTACGGATGTTCGTCAAAATATATGGACCTTCTTTGGCCTCAAGCATGCTGGTAAAACCATCTATCCATAATCATTAATGCAACATTTTTTTTTTACACTCCTGAATGCAAAATATCATTTTATCAGGCAAAATACATCGCTGAAACAGAGGATAAGTATAGCCGTCTATCAAACATGATTGATCCTAATCTGTTCTCCAAGTATCAAAGACGGTGCAAGGAAGCCACAGCAGAAGGTGGGGCTTCTGTAGGAACATGGAATGTCCCACCTATAATAGCACATGAAGAATCATACAGAGTGGGCATTAAAAAATCCCACAAAAACTGAGGCAACATAAATTGATTCTCCCAGAGATGAAAAAATGGAATCAACTCCAGATATTCCACAGACATGTTATGTACAGAGATCTTGTTTTTTTTATGTTAATAGTAATAATACTATGAACAATTTGCCATCAAGTTGTCTGTGACAAACTGTATGTTAAAAAGGACCAACTTGGATGTTGTTTTCAATTCCCCATAGATGTGTCACGTGATCATGTGCCTGCTACCTGCAAAGTGTGATGCTTGCTGCCTGTTAGCATCTCATGTTTTAAATTGAATGTTCAGAGAACAGAGAAATGTTTAATGAGATAATGGAGTTCAATTCATTGGATGTTTTATAGCTCACTTCCAAATATCAGATAACCTCAAATTTTTATTTATTTTCAAATAAATTTCATTTGTGATGAAAAAACAGTTACCAACAAACACACCTTCATCGGCCGATAGATTATGGTTTACAAATATGTTAACATAATGTGTGTTTGTGAGTTTTTATTTGAAAAAGATTCATTATGGAAGTTTGCAAGCAATTAGCTTAAATAAACAAGGGAAAAACGAAATGGCTTAAAAGCTCGAGCTATGGAGATGGAGGCCAAACAAAGACATCATTGCCGAACCCACCATCATAAAACCTGACCTCAAGTTGCTCCAAACCTTGCTCTTCCTCCTCCTCCTCGTCGTCCTCGTCGTCGTCCCATAAACCCTCATCGTCGCTCATGAATTCGTCCCATAAACCCTCATCGTCGCTCATGACTTCGTACCCTACACCACCATCATCCATGAACTCCCATGATAGGTAGCCTGAAGACTCAGAGTAATCTGAACAGTTGTCCCAGAGCTCCCAGTAAATGAGAGGGCCAACAAGTTTCAAACCAGGTAATTCTTCTTTCACCAACTTCTTATCAAGCTTAACTTCCCAACAACCACTTACGTCCAAGTATTCGAGGTTCTTGCACGACGTGAGAATGTCAAGCACACCATCGGTTGTGAGTCGCAAATACGCAAGTTCAAGTGTTTTCAGCTTTGGCATGGATCTTGCAATTGCATGCGCTTCATCGTCTTGGCACACTTTGTCCGCAAATGGATCCATTACCCGCTTTAATACAAATAGAGATCTGCAATTCTTCCCAAACGCCTCAATGCCACTGGATCCAATCTTCCCACAGTAGCTTATGTCTAAAAATGTCAGATTGGAGAACTTTCCCGCAACCTGCTCCACAATGTTATTACTTATTTCACTCCTTTGTAATTCCAAAGTGTGAAGAGATGCGGCACTGCCAGTAATAGCACAAAACAACATCTCATTACGAAATGCAAGTAATGTCTTGAAATTTTACGAAGATGGGACACGAGCTTGTTGTTTAACTTACTGATCGGCAATGAAAGAAAAGATGTGATCATTCGGGAGATTGGAGACGCATAGTTTGTGAAGAAAGCCCGAACTTCTAGTGATTAACATATGAATCATTTGATCAATGTATTGTGGGTTCCTTTGGCTCCACTCGTCAATGTTGATCTCTTGCCAGCAGTACGGTCCGGTGACTGCCTTCTTCCATGATTTACATACTCCAGGGATTACCGTCAGAATCTCCTGAAGCGAAAGGCTTTTGAAGATTAATTCAAGAGCATCAGGTATCATTTCCTCCCATCCTTTTGATTCCTCAACCTCCACTATTTTATTGCCAGATGCTGATTCAGACATGTTCAGATTGCAAACTGCCAACCTGCTGCAGTTCAAATTTGGAAGAAAGAAGCTCAGAACCCACCAAATGAAAAACAAACATCCATGTGAACAATAAGAAGATGAAAGGGAAAGGAAATGTTGAGAGTAATAAATAATGCAATCTGTTTACTGTACAAAATGGAAGGCTGCAGTATGAAATTGAAAGAAGAAGAAAAAATCCATATAAATAGCAAGAAGATGAAAGGGGAAGAAAATGTTGAAAGTAATGAAGAATGCAATCTGTTTACTGTACAAAATAAAATGGCAGCCTGAATTATGAATTTGGAGGAAGAAGAGAGAGAAACTGATGGGAAAAAACTTATGAATAGTAAGAAGAGCAAATGGGAAGGAAATGATGAGATTAGATTAAATAAAGAATGGAATCTGACTGGAGAAAAGGTAGGAGGAAAAAAGAATGAGATGATGATGATACAAACCTGGATGGATCGAAAGGCAACAAGCTGGTGATTGGGTGAGAGAAAGATTGGATGGCAAGATATATAAATGGAAAAAGAGGAAGGAAATATTTTTAGCATTTCTGAAAACTTTAATGAATAAATAAATGTTGACAGGAAAGCATACGAAATCAAAAGATTAGTATAATTTATTATTGGTTTGGATTACAGACGAGAATACAGTGACTCCATTGTTTGCCACTTACTGATATGGAGACAAGAGATAGAAAATCCAAGATGAATGAATGAAAAAGAAAAAGAGCAAAAGGGTAGACGAATCAGAATCTTGTTCGAATGTGCGGTTCGATCTCTCCATTAACATCACAGGAATGAGACAGATTGGGTTTTAGGGATCTATCTTCTATCTATCTTCCTGATTTAACGATCCAACGAAGACGAATTACGAAATTGTGAAGAACCGAAAAGATCCATCCACAAATCAAGAAAATTATCGATTCCAAAAAAAA
Source organism: Zostera marina (assembly GCA_001185155.1). Classification (NCBI taxonomy): domain Eukaryota; kingdom Viridiplantae; phylum Streptophyta; class Magnoliopsida; order Alismatales; family Zosteraceae; genus Zostera; species Zostera marina. Next base: position 165,932 of record LFYR01002199.1, on the reverse strand, counting down.
AAAACTTCCTTCCCATCTCACATTCCCCTTCTCTGGGAACTAACTTCGAGGGAAAACAGAAACCCGTGCAGAAAGTTTCTGTAAGCGAGTAGGAGGGGGGAAGACCGAGGAATGAACGAGAAGAAGAAGAAGAAAGAAAGAAAGAAAGAACTAACCTGTTTTTGAACTTCGATCCACCGATTCCGATCTGGTACAACGATGATCTGAATTCTGTTTTGATTCGTCTCTCTCTCTCTCTCTCTGGTTCTCTAGAGAGAGAAAGACAGGGGAAAGAAACAAAATCGTTTAAGATGCGAACATTATCTCACAGTTCGGAGTTAAAACTTGAAAGCATAAAAAGAATAGAGTAAATGTAATTTATATAAAATTAGAATTAGGTGAAAAAAACAGGGTTATTTCATATGAGAATTCTTCATTAATCTCTTTTCAAATAGTAGTTATATTAGTAGAGTAATTTTCAGCATGGTGAGCCAAAAAAACGTCCTTTCAACTTGAGTCGTCTGTTTCTACATTTTTAATAATACACTGAAAAAGTTTAATTTTTAAATGAATGAACCAGATTGGATGAACGGTTGTAAGACATTTTCTTAAAATGAATGGACCAGATTGGATAAGCGTTTTTTTTTTTTTTTTTTTTGACTCATTTGAGCTTCCTAAAACTTTCTTCTATATTAGTAATACATGATGAGATATCCATGTTCATACATATTGTGCAAATAACATGTTCGCACATGAATTTTGCCAAGGTAAAATAAGCATGAAATAAAAAGCTATAATTATAACGGCACATTGGTAATTGGTAGTTGATATCGACCGACCTACAAGTCAAAGACATCCTAACTCTTAAGTAAAAAAAAAACATAATCGGTCTTCTTTCTCCTCTATCAGGCCAATAAATGGAGTGACTCACTGAGAATCTAAATAAATTATCTGCAAGCAACTAGCTAATAAATGCCCTATTACCTTTGCGGAATTGAGGAGTCAGTCAAGACTCCATCCAACCTTTTTATCCGAGTGACATGCAAGGGCAGCGTGTGTCAGCGAATTGGAGTGCCCTTCTTTCCAAAAATTGTTTTTCCTTCTTTCCTCTTCACGGTCTGTGTGTTCATTCATTCTAACCATAGAAACTACTATGCACATCAGTTGCGTGGCATCGTAATTCACACCACACACACCAGATCTGCTGCCAGAATATGAATTCAATGCACTCACACTCTAATGAATAAACCAAATCAAACCATGGTTTATTAGGTAATAGAATCAAAATGTCTTTTACATTATTCCATATATGAACAACAAAATAGGATGGGTGTCTTAGTGGTGCTACTACATTAGTACATTACATATATGATTAACAAATTTAATACATCGATTGAGGAAAAACAAAACCCAATTAGAAGGGCAAAAAAACAACCATTGTGTGGAAACTCAAAATCTGATGGTGTGCTTTTTCATCATGTCCGATTGTCCATGGACCATGGCCACCGACTTCATCCCCTGGTAGACGGACATAGAACACGTACAGCCAAGGTTAGTTAACCAGGAGAAGGGAAAAAAATATATTCATCACTTCTAGACAGTTCTAGTGCATGTGCAGATAACTAAATGTCCAAATCAGCATCGATAAAGATTCAAGGCATGGCACTATCACACTATGGCAGGAGGATTGTGCAAAATTCAGAAAATCTGACCAAACTTGAAACAAAACCATGTGTGAGAACATGAGTATTAACTACTGTTGGGCAACTTGTAAAATTATTTATGGTTGGTTCATTGATTGTAAGATACGCCCAAACAAAAGAGAGAGTATTACTGTTTCTATATTTAAGGAAAGATAATAATAATACACGTAACAAACAATAAACAGATTAAAAAACATGTCCTTGTACTTGTAGTTTTCCTCATTTACAAATAAATACCACACTAGAGTAGACAAATAATGTTTCACGCCCAAAGGAAATACTGTTTATAGATCATAAAGATTGGACAACTGGACTGCAATTGAACTTCTGCTCGGTAGTTCCAATTGCAAAACATAGAAAAGAGGCCAGATTCTATGTAAACCAGTCCCTGAAGCTACCAATCATATTGTATGGAAGAACTTGAATTTGCAGGTACCTCAAGGGGGAGATCTCAGATTGACGAATGTGATTCATTGCATCCAATCCCTAAGGATAGACTGTTACGAGTGAGATTATCGCCGAAGCTGTTACAAAGGATCTAGCTGGAGTTGCTGAACTGATGGAGAGACCGGAGACTGAAGAACATTCCGATGAGCAGGTGACCGTTGAGGAGTTACAAAGGTATTGAGGAAAGCCGCTCGGATCGTTACCCGAACCGCATCTGGAACCCGTCTGTTTGGGTGACCAACTATGGGAAGTAATTATTTCTATTTTGCATGTTTAGTTAATTGGTAATTAGTTTATTAACAGTATTTTAAATTCTGCAACTATTGTAAACACATTAGTTTATTATAAAAAGGAACTGTTTGTATTTTTCCAATTTAGAAATAAAAATATAAAAATTTCCCCTAACCAATTCCCCCGACGTTCATCCAGCTCCAGCTGAGTACATCTCCATCTCATCCTCCGCTGGTGACGCTGCTCGATCACTGTTCTCCGTTGAATCGCTACTCATCTCGATCCGAATCTGCCCAAGTCCGAAGTTGTCGGAATTGATCACAATTTATTGCTTTTGTCTCAAAATATCTAGATCAGAGACATACTCTGCCGTCAGGTTTAATTAATCCACTGGCGAATTGTTTTCATACTTGCAGATCAACCGTATCATAGACTCAAACTGCTGGAGGTTACTTTGGACTCTACTATGAGGGATTACATGGCATCTGTGGCAGGAGAGGAATAAAAGATGGAAAACTAGTAGCTTTAGGCCTGAGGAAGTGGCCTCTGCAGAGGTAATCAAGGATTGTAAGATTTGTTATGAGATCAAGGCAAAGCCCCCTGATGGCCTGATATAGGCTTAATGGAAGCCACTGCTATGAGTCAGTGGCAACTCTAGTTAATTTCTGTTTATCATATTTTGTACTACTATTTATTTTCCGTCTATTAACTATTAAGGGGTTTTTATTTTCTGTTTATATATGTAAAAGTAGGGCAAGGCCCTTTTCATTTCTAATGAAATTTCAACTTCATCAAAAACAAAGAGGAACAGGTTCAAGACATGAAAAAAGAAATATAGAAACTCAAAGCCATTTTCTGGTTTTCAAACCAGTTACTACAGTATACAGATCTTGAATTTTTCAAAACAAATTTGCAAAATTACTCATTGTAATAATGCAATCATGCAAACTTCTAGTCTGCTATTTTAAATGCTTGGGGATTTACATTAATCAGTAACTAATTAACTACAATCATTTAAATGCTTGGTTGTCGGATTCTATCATTGTGTCCTGTTGGGTGCACGACTATGCATTTACCCAATGATGTATTCGGTGAGATTAGTTGGATACATCATGCATAACATACCCTTCTACAATTCTACTTATCAAATGAACAAACAAGCTAGACTATTACTGGAAATGAAGGATGAATTTACCATTTAATGAGCGAACCAAACAGGAAATGCTGCATGATGGGAACTTTCTCAAGAACCTCGGCCTTATACATCTTAAGCATACCACCATGGACCTTGCTCCACTTCTGAACCCCGCTTATATCGTCTAGCAGAGGCGAGTGCTCTGCAAATAATCCCTTCTTGACCGATTTCACAAACATCACGCATTCCAGGTACATATACTCCTTAGAAAAGTTATCTAATATGTCTGGGTTGTGGATTGATTTAGGCTTCATATACTTATGATCAACAAGCTGTGCGGACCCAAACACAAACGGCAAGAAATGGTAATCATCCAAGCCCCACACACCGTGTGATCCAGCAGGCTCCAGAGAATAAACATTCTGCAGCTTCCTCATCAGATTCAAGTAACTTACAAAAACCTTCAACACCAATCCCTGGTAATCTTCCTCCTTGATCAACCCAATTCTCACAAGGCAGTACAAGAATGCCGCAAAATTTGTCTCGTGTCCAGTCCCGTAGTCGATCCTAGTATAATTCCCAAACGAATCCATCAAATACGGAAAAACCTCAACGATCGCAGATGATCTCAATTCTTCGGGTAAAATCTGGATGGTAAGCAACTTCCCCTCCACGGACAGCCTTTCGAACCAATCCCGATATGCAGGGTTACCGTACCTCGCCTGGTGGAGCATTGGGGGAATCTCGTCGACCCAAAGGGAGAGCTTCTCAAGCAAAGTGAGGAGTGATTCTAGAGTTGGAGACAGAGGAACGGGGAGTGGATCGGAGATCTTCTTCCGGAGGACAGATTGAGAGAGAGTGGCAATAAATCCGACGAAATTGTCACCGGAAGAGGGGGGAGACAGAAACTTGACGATGTCTTCGGGCGACGTGATGCGTTTCGACGGAGCGATGAAAACGTGTGTATGTGGAGCAGATCCGTCTCCATCGTCGGAGGAGGAGTAAATTGTGGGGACGAATTGGGGCTGTGGGACTGGAGTGAGCATGATCGCGGTCTGTGCGGTGGTGCGGTTCGGGATGTTGAGGGCGGGAGCGCGGATTGGACGGTACGACAGCGGTGGTGATGAGAAGGATTCATCGGTAGAGCTTGAAGGATTTTGGTGATCCATGCTCTCCTTGCAACAACTGCAGATCGTCGGAGCAGGAGGTTGTAGTGTGGTAAACGGAATCGGAGTTCCTGTATTGCCCGTTTTGAGCCGCCTCCTCTTTCCTCCTCTGAAAGCTGAAAACAATAATCGGGTGGTAAGAAGAATTATACGGATCCTTTTTTTCATATATCATTTGATCCTAGTGCAGCATTTTTAGGATTTATCAGAATACAAAAAATATGCTTCAAAGTTCAAATAAAAAACTAGGGTTACTTTCACTTCTAATAAAATGAATAGCTTACAGATGAAGAAGACTACTTTAGTTTCAGAATCAACTTAATTTTTGTTCAAATTATATAAATTATATAAATAAAAATAGAAGTAAAAAAATTAACTATGTAGTCTAGTCATACAGTAATTAAAATTTATTATACGCTGTTTCAGAAAGTTGATCTTTTATACTTTCATCATAGATGTCTCCAAAAAGTGACAACAGTTTTTTCATAACACTTATGATCAAAAAAAGACTAATATCTTTAATGACTTTTTTAAAGACTACTTCAGAAGACCTACCTACGTGCTGTCTGTATTTTTTTCCCCCGTCCAGCAAGAATTTGACACAATAGATTAGAACATTTATCATATAAAAATGTTCCATTACTTAATGTACTAGAAATCTAGAATAAAATGTAATAAAAGTCCATGTGTTTATATGTCATTTGTATTTATGATAGAAATTGTTGGGTTTAAAATTCAAAAGATGAATAGTATTGTAAACAAGTCGCACTTCAAGTGCACTGTATCTTGAATGTGTCGTCGTGTGACAATCAAATCGTGACCATTATTAATATTGAATCAAATGACTAAAATAATGTACTGCACAAGACACTAACACATGTACGACCGACGTAAACTAATGTACTGAATAAGACACTAACACATATACGATGTAAAGTCGATCTAATTGACATGATCGATTTGGCACATATAACATTCGTACTATAGATCTAATGTAGATAGTTTTTAAAATATAGAAAATAAATGAAGAAATTATATTTGAATTAAACCGCCCAAAAATGCAATTAGAAAAGAACATGCATGGAATCAAATTACACAAAAAAAACCAAGAAATACACAATACCTGGTAGAAAAAAAGAAGATGAAAGTTGTGATTGATGATTGAAGGTATTTTATTATTTATTTAAGATTAGGGTTGTGAAGATATTTTATTCTCCTAATTCTAACAATAGGTACAAAAACAAGCCGAATATGTAATATGATTTCGACTACCAACAATAATACAACCCACACTGGAATTTGGAACCGTCGATTCAGTTTGACACACTTTGGTGCAATCGGCATCAGGATCAGTTGCATCAGGATTGTTGCAAACATCCAATCAAGTTTTGAAAATATATTCTTGGAAGAACCAACATTGTCGACCATTCCCACCTTTGCTTCAATTCCTGCGATTTCATCTAAAATTAGGATTAGGGTTAAAAATTGATCGTCTTATATATATATACTTACCACAATGGAACATGAGGAGAGAAGCATCATACAACTGCCATACAAGATAAATGAATTCATTCTTGCTTCACTTCCTTTGATATTTTCTTTATATTATTACTCTTATAATAAAAAATGTTTCCTTAATAATGAAAGATTTGACAATAATAAAAAAAAATCATAAGAATTAATTTTTCGAGTTTTAAATTGGATTTAATGTATAATTCCGTACAATATCCCAATTAATGTCAATAAGACTAATAACCCAATATCTCAAACTAGGGAAAAATTTAAGTTATTAGCAAAAAGCAAATAACCTATAGCTTTTTTATTTTAATACCCCTGAGATATTATATATGTTGTTGCCAACTGACACATATAAATCCTCAATATTTCACAAAGAAAGTGATGAAATTGCTGAGAGGATTATGAAGAAGAAGAAGAAGGATGCAGCTCTAATTCTTCTTCAAAGCTCAGATTCTGGCAGCAAGTAGACTCCATAATCCCACCGAAATGCGATCGTCTCCCGATCACCTCGCCGGCTCTTTTCACAGCTCCGGAATCTCTAGGGCTTTTAAAAGCAGCAGCACCACCATCAGTTCGAATCTTCGGAAGTGATACAAGAGGAGGAGGAAGATATTTGGTTTCTTCTGGGCTTTCCTCTGAAGTTTCTGAAGCTGATATCACTATCGGTCTATCCGGCATAGACCATTTCCTCCTCTTTCTCTCCGGCGTTTGTGTCGTTGTGGTAGCAGTACCGTAACGACTGGGCACGGGTCTTCCTTTCAGTGATCTTTTAGTTGTTGTTGCCGCCAAGGGTTTTTTCGTCAGCTCGTTCTGAAACAGAGACTTCGGTTGAAGAGTCATCGGAGTACCACTGTGATTTCTCACTGCCTTCTTCGATCCACCACCGCCGAAGCTCTCCACGCCTTTTCTTAACTCGGAAAACTTCGGGATTGGATTTCGTCTGGATTTCGGACTCACACTCATACTCTGCAGTTTTCTACTAGTACTGATCTTATTCTCCGTCGGAAAGCAAGACATCCGACGAGTATTGACCGTGATTTTCACCGGAGTGATCTCCAACGGACCAAGACTTAACCCTCTTCTTCGAAATTTCTCTCTCGCCGGTGTTATTTCTTCAATCTTCTTGTTTTTCTTCGTCGTCGGCATCATCGCCATGCTGTGGCTGCTGCTGTTGTTGCTCGAATCCATGAATCTGGCTGCAACAATCTTTCCCCGCCGCGCGTCCATCGTAACCTTCAAATTCCTCTCTTCTTTCTCCAACCTCAAATCCTCCAATCTAGTAGACAATATCTTGATCTCTTTCTCGATCGCTTCAATCTCCAAATCGATGGTCCGATCCTCATCCTTGATCATAAAATGAACCTTCATCGCTGGCTTGGCGGAAACACGTTGGGATTTGGGGGTTTCCTTGATAGGCAAGACGGGACTGCGGTTTTCCTTTTCTGAACAAGATACGGATCGGAGACGCCTTCCACCGGAGATCGGAGATGCTTTGTCGAAGACGGCGTTGTTCCATACTTGCATATTCTCCGGATCGATGGCGTTTTGGTGTTGTAGATAGCAGCTCATTCTTAGTTTCCGATGAGAAATTGATTCCAGGTACCAGATTTATCACTGCTTTTATTTCCGGGTTTTTTTCGACCGTTGGAGAATTCAAGAGAGCGCCCAATTTGAATCACCTTCTAATAAAGTTTTAACCAAATTCCATATAAATTAGGGTGAGCATTGCAATTCCACCGCCTAAATAATAATGACACCCCGAATCTCCCAAATAACTATTAATCGGTGTGGATCGGGCATTCGGGTCGGATGTTACTGTCAAAAATTCAATAGAACGTGGGATGCTTGCCGGAAAGTTTCCGCCGACGAGAAATCAAAATTGTACGGAGAAATTATGTAGCTTCAAAATTGATTTGTATTTAATTTAGTATAAAACATATTGGACATCGCGACTCTACAAATATTTTCAGGCGACGGCGACAGTTGTGGAGTGTGAGGTAGAGGAAGAAGAAGGATTTTCTCTTGAGACCTTGACGATGCTGCGCTTCTTCAATATTCCCCTCCTCCTTCTCCTCTCCTTCAACTCCTCTAATTCCATGTGCTGCTCCCTACACTCCTCACTGCAAAACGCCATCTCACCCTTGTACATGAATATATCGTCGTCACCATCAAGTCGGCTCTCGCAGAGAAAACACGAATCAAGAAAACGATGATGATATTTTGGCACCCGATTCTCCTCCACCTCTTGCTCATCGTCGTCGTCTTCGAACAGTTTCTTATCGGGCGATTTTTGGAGGGCCATGTAGCTTTGTTTCCTTTGGAAGCCACCGGCGATGGATGATGCTCTACTGCCACTAGTAGTCTGAGGACTGCAGGCTTGGGCCATCGAGTGAATAACTGAATTTCCAGGTGCATCGAATATATATATAGAGCCGTGTTAGTAGTTGGTACCATCGGTTTCCCCAAAACCATGGGTGATTAAAGTGGTGGTATTCTCGAATCAGTTGGCGCTTTTTGTCCACGACAAAGACGCTTTCTGTCTTAATCGATCGCATTGATATTTAATAACAGAATTTTCGCGATCGTCATTCGTTCATCTCAGCCGTTCATCTGTAGATAATCGCGATTGTCTTTACCAAAAAAATTGAAGAGGCATAATGGTCATTGTCAGAACTCACGTGCTGCAATAATTTTGGAACAAGAATTCCAAAAGTCTGGTCCAGATCTAACCGTATTAACGGTTTTTATATTGTTTTTTCCCAAAAACAGTTAGAAAATGTTGATTTACGAACTGCACTAAACAAACATGTTCCTATAAATAGAAATGTAGAAACAAAAAAAGTAGAAAATGAAAGTAAAAAATGAAAAGTGAAACATCTCCCCAACACTTGAATTCCCACTATAACAAAGAACTAAGAAAAAGGGTATGCATCAAAGGTACCAAAACGAAAATAACTCTACAAAAAAAAACAGAATAATGAATCTTCTCCGTCGGAAGGACGGACCGGAACCACCGTCAGTGAGAGCCATAATGGGAGAGACCAAACAAGCACAGCATTGAGACCACGCTTTCCGTAAGGATCGGCGAGAGTCTCCAAGGGTAGCCTCGGTTACCGGAGACACCCGCATTTGCGTGGTGAGCCTCCGCTCTAAACTCTGCTCTCCTCTGTTTTCTTCTTTCTGCTCCCTTCCTCTGTTGTTCTCTTTTCCCTTCTCAGCTAATGGGATACGCTCAAACCCCCTCATGGGGAAGATGGGAAAAGACGCGAAAGATAAAACATTATAGGCCAATGTCAGCAAGCACGGTATACATGCCAGCAAGTGCTATAACTGGGAAAGAATGTTTGGATTCAAGTTCACTACTGGTAAGAGTCATTGGCTTAATCTGTGAAGAAGCGCAAATAGCAGAATACATAAAATCAAACGGGAAGCCAAGGGGACCATACAGAATAAACAGGGTAAACAAGCAATCCTTCAAAATTTAGTTCTATGAGAAGTCGGATTTTGCGAGACTACAGACAAAGAAATGGGAGCACCTCAGAAATGATATAATCATGATAAGGATATGGAGGGCTAGAGAGGCATGTACGGAAGATGCGTTGGACACAATCCCTCAGAAAGCCCTCATCCATAACATCCCGGAGGCAATGTGGGGTGATGAGGCTATAGGGAGAATCGCGAGTTCTTTGGGGGCACCGATTGATGCAAGGGCAGCAAAGAAGCTCAACACACACCTCCCGCCCCCACTCGAAGTCTGTGTAATAATGGGATCTGAATTTGGGTACCCAGCCACTGTGAGAATAAGATTAGAGGGAAATGAAGGGGAGCCGACGAGAGATAACATAGTGAACATTGAATATGCACAGAGAATGCCACTTTGTCGGCACTGCCGGGGATATGGGCACTGGACACAAAAATGCAGGAAAAGTGAAAGCAAAGATCGGGGTGAATGGAACAAAGTCATTACAACAATGCCGCCTCTGATGAGCCCCATCACCGGCAACGTAAAAAAGACAAATCTCCGGCAGAATCAAAATTCAAAAAATTCAAAAGTTAGAAGACGTCGTACCAGATCACATCGCAGACGTCAGGTCAGAATGGAATATCGCCCTGTCCGCCCAGAGCACGCGAGGTACGGAGAACCCAAAAACCAACAACAGATTGTAGTGACAGACTCCCCCCTCCGCCTGAAGTACTCGCGCCCGATTCACCCACTGAACCCGTTGTGCCCGCTGTGCAAAGTCCTGTTGAGCTGCTGGAAAACACCCCGAGAATTGAAATTATAGTCCCCCAAATCACAATGGAGCCCAATCCCAATAAAGACCCGAATACGCCAAAAGGGCAGGAGCAGGAGAAACAGAACTCCCCACCAAAATCGCCGGAGCAGATGCCGGAGCTAGCCACCTCTAGAGTCGAGGAAAATGTGATAAATCAAATTGAGGGTCCACTACAAAAAAAAGGACCTTGTATGGCGGCCTTTAGATGGCGGATTTCCGCCATCAATACTTCAATAGTTTAGATGGCGGAAATCCGCCATCTATTCTTTCAGTCCGCCGAGGAAACGTTTTGGCTCGACGGCGGTTCGGAATTTTTTTCGATGGCGGTGTTTAGATGGCGGAAATCCGCCATCTAAACTATCCCGCCCAAAATTTCGAATCTCCCCCAATTTCCAGCCCGATTACCCGATTAAAATGACTTAAGATGGCGGAAATCCGCCATCTTAAGTCATCGGGGACTCGGGCGGAAAAAGCCCGCCCAAATTTCGATTGCGCGGACTTTCACTTAAGTGCTGGCGGCACTTAAGTGTACTTACATGGCGGATTTCCGCCATGTAAGATTTGGGGTTTATTAAAAACCCCAAATCCAGACAGAACGCGTTTGTTCTGTCTTGCTTTGGAGTGAAGTGCTGCCGCCGTTCTGTTCCCGTCGATTCGTCCGTGCCGCCGTTCTGTTCCGACTCCGTCCGCCGTCGCCGACTCCGATCTCGCCTCCGGTGGTGGCCGTTCTTGCTTTGGTCTGTCCGTTCTTCCTTTGGTCGGTCCCTTCTTGCTTTGGTGAGATATATTACTTATATGTTTTAATATTTGTTTTATATTTTTGATTTTGATTTTGTTTTTTTAGGGTATCTTTGATTGTTTTTGGGTATCTTTGATTGTTTATCTTTGATTGTATTAATATATTCCATGTCCATATATTTTTAATCTTTGGGTATCTTCTATTTTTAATCTATTCAATGTAATGTTTACATTTTGATCTATTTACTGGAATTAATCGATCTATTCACCATGTTTAGATTTACTGGAATTTATACTGGAATTAATCAATTTACATTTTGATCTATTTAGAATATATGTTTAAATCGCTAATGTTGAATATTGTATTTGAATAAAGGATTTCGGTGAAGAAATCGCCGCTGCTCTCCGCCTGTCTCCCCGCCGGTTCTCGACGTCTCTGTGATCGCCCTCTCCGGTTCGATCTGTGAAGGTATGTGGATTTCAATTTTTCATTTTTTTCATTTTTTTCGTTTTTCATTTGATTTTTTGATTTGTAATTTCTTAATGATGGTTTGTGAATGATGGTTTGATTTAATTGGTTTGAATAATTGCTGTGAATTTCAATAATGTTGAATAGGTTTGTGAATGATTTAATGGGTTTGTGAATGGGTTTGTGAATGATGAATGGGTTTGTGAATGATTGACATTTCTATTTTTAGTGGACTGCGATACTTATGTTGTATTGAAAAGCGAGGATCGATGAACCAAATAATAGTTCTGGTCTTATCTTCTGTTTAAACTTAGTTGTAGATCATCTTTTAATCTTAGTGAAATTTCATCTCTCTAACATCATGAGTCCAAACATATACTATAAATATACAAGCTTATTTCAAGATATAGATTGTGTGATTGTAATACAAATTATTTGATAATAACCCATACAGATTAGAATAAATTAAAATTAAATCAAATACAAATACAAATGTTAAACATGCCTTGTGTAGCTGTGTTCCTAGGCAGTAATTTCTTTGAGGAATATTGAGGATTGTAAATGGTTTATCTATATTTGAGGATTGTAAATGTATTGATTGAGGATTGAGGATTGTTAATTTGGTTTTGGTTTGACTATTTGGGTTTTGGTTTTTGTTTCTCAATTTCCTATTATCTCTTTATTTCTTTTTCTATGTATCTCTTATTTTGGTTTGTTGCTCGAATTTTGTTTATCTATTTGTTGCTCGCATGTTTATGTTTATTTGAATGGTTTGATGTTTTGATTTCAAGGTGGTTTTGTTATAGTTTATGATGAAGATGCATGTGTCTACTATTTTAGTTTTGATTTCAATATATGAATAAGAATTTATCATGTTGTGTTTTTGATATTTAAGAATTTCAATGCATGATTTAATAATAATTATGAAATGTGAAGATTTTGTTTTAATTTTAATGATTTATTTAATTTAAATAATAAGTGTTTCTAATTTAAGTAAATAATTACTGATTTTAGATAATGTAGAAAATAATGAAATTAAATATTTTATTTACTGTTTTTAATTAAATTTGTAATAAATAAATAAATAATTAACTGTTTTTAATAAATTAAGTAATTAAATTAATTATTTTGTGTTATACTTGTAATTATTTAATTTGCATGTAATTATAAATGTGTTAATTAGTAATTATTAAATTGAATGTTTTTAATGATTTGTTAACTAATAATTATAAAATTGTATCAAAATAATATGTTAATTAAAATGTTAATTAAATAATTAGAAAAAATTTAATTACTGTGTCTTAATAATTTAAAATTAAAATAATTAGTTATTAAAATAATTAAAATAATGTTTTGAATTAATTAAATGACATACTGTTTTTAAATAATTAAATAATGAAAGTTTTTCATATTTGAAATTAATCAATTATTTTACAATTATTTCATGAATTAAAATAATTAAAATAAATATTTCATATTTTAAATTAAAATAATTAAATTTTTTATTTAATCAACTTATTTGTGAATTATTTAAATAATTGTAATTAAATATCAATGTAATTAATAATTTACATGAATCTATATCTTTATTAATTATTTGCATGAAAAAAATTTGTTTTAATTATTTTATGTTTTTAAATTATTTAATAAATAATTAAAAAATTAAAATAATTTTTGTTTTTAAATAATTTATATAAAATATTTAATGTGTTTTTGATTTGTTATAGGTTTTTGAAAATCAAGATTGAAGTAAGTTTTGGATTGAAGAAAAGCTCATTTACGGTAAAAATTAAATAATTTTATTTAATAAATTTATTATCAATTTATTTAATTTGTTGTTAAAATAAATTATTAAATTATCATTTTAATTATCAAATGAAATAAAAATAATTAGTATTTTATTAATTGATTGACAATTATTAAATATTAATATTTTAGTAATGAAATATTTGCATGAAATAATATATGATCATTTTAATTAGAAATTATTTAATTAATTATTAAATTGAAATAATAATGATTAATTTTTATGAAATTATTATTATTTTAAATAATTAATAATTATTAAATTGAAATGTTAATGATTAATTAGCCTGAAATTAAAAATTTGTTAATTAATTAATAATTATTAAATTGAAATGTTAATGAATATAATTTGCATGAAATAATATATGATCATTTTAATTAGAAATTATTTAATTAATTATTAAATTGAAATAATAATGATTAATTTGTATGAAATTATTATTTTTTTAAATAATTAGTAATTATTAAATTGAAATGTTAATGATTAATTAGCCTGAAATTAAAAATTTGTTAATTAATTAATAATTATTAAATTGAAATGTTAATGAATATAATTTCCATGAAATTATAGAAATCATAATGAATAATTCCATGAAATGATTAATTAATTTAATATTTTTTAAACAAATTAAACAAATAATTAATTAATTTAATATTTTTTTAGATTTTAAGAAATGCCACGTAGAGGGAAGCAATTACCTCGTAGGAGGGCTTTACCACCCAATCCCCAAGATGCTTTCCGGTTTTATCTCCCGGTTCATCCAGCACCGGCTTATCCCGCACCGTCGGAACATGTTCGTCCAGCACCGGCCTATCCCGCACCGCCGGCACCTGTTCGTCCAGCACCGGCCCCTCTAGTTCCGCAACCAGCAACTCCGAAGAAAGTCGTTTATGAAACGGATTCGGAATAGTTCAATAATTAGCTAGATTTTCCCAAAAATTTGAACTATAACTAATATTGTAATAGTCAAATTAATAATTTTTATCTAATTAATTATAATTCGATAAAAATTTAAATTTTTAGGATAATGTCGAACGTTATGAAAGTACCCGATAAAGCTTGGATGAGTTTAGATCGGTTTTCGAAAGAATACGGCGAAGGGTTAACAGCTTTCACTAATTTCGCCATTTCGAATTCGACTCACTCAGAAGGTTATTTACCATGTCCATGCTCGTCCTGCACGAATAGTGAAGTGATTCCTATAAAGGAGATGAGGAAGCATATTTTCATAAATGGTTGGTTGAAACATTACGATGTTTGGACGCGTCACGGAGAGTTACCGAGTAGATACGGTGAGAAAAAAGTGAAACGAAAAGAAACAGTGCCGGAAACTGGTAACGATATGATTGGATTGGTTCGTGCGGTTTACGGAGAACATGTAGTTGACAATATAGCCGACGAAGATTTTCTCGAAACAGAACCTCTCGAATACGAGCCTGTCCATGAAGATCCAGTCGATGTAGATCCAGTCGACGAAGATCCAGAGCAGAGATATGACGATTCGTTCTTACGCCGTCTAAAAGAAGGTGAAGAACAGTTATATTCAGGTTGCACTGAGTTTTCCAAACTATCTTTTATCTTGGAATTGTATCAGTTAAAGTGCGACAATCATTGGAGTGATAAAAGTTTTCAGAAATTACTATCCATCATGCGTCGTGCTATTCCAAATGGGGAATCGACCATTCCGAAAACCATGTATCATGCGAAATCGGTAGTTCGTGACCTGGGCCTCAATTATACGAAAATCGATGCATGTCGCAACGATTGTATTTTATATCGAAATGAATATGCAAACGCAGAAACTTGCCCGAATTGCGGAACGTGCAGGTGGGTCGTCGAAGGCGTTCAGAAAAACAAACGTGTTCCA
>LFYR01002199.1:129140-149297 GCA_001185155.1 Zostera marina | reverse complement strand
CTGCCCAAATGACCAGATTGCCCCCATAAGAATCCCTATAAATAGAGGGCACCCCTCACTCATTAAAGGCAAGTCATTTGGAGAAGAGGAATTCCTAGCGAAGCAGAGCTCTGCACACTTGAGTTCCGGTCCGGTTTCCCGCGGAGTTCCCCGCTTGGCGCTTGCTTGCGCGTCTTGGAGTACTGGTCGGGTTTCACCTCCATCAGATGGTAAAACGAAAGATAATTTGAACGCGAGGTTCGATCTACAATCGATGGGAATCCGAAAAGAACTTCATCCTATTCGACGGGGAGAATAATGGGACATTCCGAGTGCGTGTTTCAACTTAACGACGAATGAAAAAATATTATTTCTGTCAGTGTTCAAATCCCCCCGACTTCCCGATAGATATTGTTCTAACATTTCTAGAAACGTGAAAATGAAAGAAAGAAAATTTATCGGATTGAAAAGTCACGATTGTCACGTTATAATGCAACAGTTACTTCCTATTGCATTAAGAAAATCGACAAAACCTGTAGTGACTTCGGTTCTCGTTGAACTTTGCGGATATTTCCACGATATTTGTTCGAAAGTAATCGAAATCAAACTTATGGAACGATGGGAGAAAAGAATTATATATACATTGTGCAATCTTGAGAAAATCTTTCCTCCCGGTTTTTTTACTGTAATGGTTCATCTGATGGTCCATCTAGCAACCGAAGTGAAAATAGCTGGACCGGTACAATATCGATGGATGTATCCGATAGAGAGGTATATATATTTAATTATACAATTATAAATAAATTTATAATTAATATGTCTTGATCATACAATATATATTCTCATTTTAGGTATCTTTTGACTCTAAAAAATCATGTGACCGTACGTAGTCACCCGGAAGGATCTATTGCGGAAAGTTATCTTGCTGAAGAGTCAATGACGTTTTGTTCTCGGTTTTTACAAAATGTCGAGACAAAATCAAATCGGCCAGATAGGTATATCGATGGGTTTTTAAATGCACCGACTGATATAACGTTGACTACTTTACAACAGAAACAGTTGCATCAATGTATATTGTTTGACCTTGAAAGTGTCGAACCATATCGAAATAAATACTTGAAGCAATTGAAAGTTATGTTTCCAAAACACACACAGCTCCATCTGGAAAATTTACACTTCAAACAATTTGCCGATTGGTTTAAAAAACACATGTCCGAAGCTCAACAATCTGACACAGATTTAAATTCTATTTCCCGCGGACCAAGTTGTTTTGCTTCAATTTATAGTGGTTACATTATGAATGGATTAAAATTTCAGACGTCAGAATTGACAAATCGTAGATCGACGCAAAATAACGGTATTTTTCTATCGGCTACAACATCAACGTATGCAAAATCTCCAAATGATGCTCCGTTGGTAGCAGAAATTGAATATCATGGATTATTAGAAAATGTTTTCGAAATTTGCTACGGTCACACAACTAAATATTGTTTGTTTGAATGTAAGTGGTACGATCCTGGAAAAGCAGGTACTAAAGTTGATGATTCTGGTGTCGTTTCAGTCAACACGACACGGGGGAAATTTGGAAAGGAACCTTTCATTTTGGCAAATCAGGCTCAACAATGTTTCTACATTCAAGATCCGGTAGAATCTGAATGGAGTTCAGTCCTTCAAATACCAAATAGAGATATTTTCGATGTTGATAATGATGATTGTTGTAATTAAATTATAAAGTATTACATTACAGTATAATTTAATATTTTCAATGTAATATCATGTTGATTATAAATATTTCTTTTTTTCAGTAAAAAATGAGTCAACTACTTGCAATCGTCGAACGATATGAACGACTAGAGCGACTTAAACAGATTCAACGTAGTTTTTACAAAAACATAGATTATTATTGTCGTGTTTTTGTTTGTTTCCGTTGCGGAGTCAACGGTCATCATTTTCAGAACTGTCCAAAAATATGGTCGACAAATCCTCAAACAATGGAAACCGGTCAGATTTTAGTGTTAGGATACGAGGCTAGGGTGTTGAATGATTGTGGTGGCACACATTCATTCAAAATCAAATATAACTCTTCTCACGACGACTTCGAAGATTTGTTGTGTCTAATAATAAAGAATGTAAATTACAATAGAAAAAATGTTTGGTTGTTGTGTCAGACCAAGACCCCATATACGGGTGTCTGGCTATGTATTTAAAATAACTAATTTTATTTTCAAATTTAAATATTTCAGATTATGTTTACTTTTTTCGTTCTGCTCGGTGTTATCACACCATTTATGGCACTGGCGATGGTTACATCCCGTCGCTCTTTTGAAGAGTCCAGTTCAAGTGGTCAGTTTATTATTTATATTTTAAATATTATCATTGTTTCTATAAAAAATTAATTCTTAAATATTGCGAGGCCATCCACATCGAATGTGCCTCCACAGAAGAAGGGTCGTGGTCGCACAAAAGACCACCCCCATAACCATCCAGAAAAAGGTATGAAGTGGAAGGTTATGTTTGATAACACAAACCAAGCGACGGATGAAATGGCGAAGAAATTAACGACAAGAATGGCTCTTTTAGCAAAAGACCATACTCTCTTCCCGTACGACATTGAGTGGCGTCATCAACCACAACAGAATTTTCAGGACGCGTTAAAAATATTAACTGTAAGTATATATTTTTTTAATTTTCCAATACTGTAATTTATTAATTTTCCAAAACTTATAAGTTTTGAATATGTAGGCTGAATATGATTTAAGTGGAAGCAAAGCTGCACAAACTTATATCAATGGTAGGCTGAACAAACTCTGGAGGAGCAACCATAATTCTTTCGTTAAAACTTATAGCTCTGATCCTGATATGAGAGAAGAAGACATTTTAGCGACTCTTCCACCATATGTCAGCAAACCACAATTTCTGAATAAATTAAGACAACATCGTTCAGAAAAAGGAAAGGTACGTATATTATATATATATATTTATTATATTAATAAATTTTGAAACTTATTATTTTTTATAATTTCAGCAAATTTCCGAGATAAATACTGCGAACCGAGCGAATCAAATGACACATCACGCTGGTTCAAAAGGATTAGCGCAAAGACGTCATGAATTGGTAATTTTTTTATAATTTATATCTATTTTTTTATATATTAATGAATTATGTGAATATAGATGCAACAAGGAAGGAGTGAAGTCGAAGCTTGGTCAGAGACTTTACAAATGACATATAAGGGAAGCGATAAAGTTGTAAGTATTTTTTTAAAATTATTTATATTTTATAATTTCTATTATCATTGTTTGATTTTGTTATTCTTTCAGCTTGAAGCCACGGAATTTATCAAAAGTCCAGAGGCAAAATCGTGGGCTGAATCTGAATCAATGACTCCATTTGTAAGTTCCATTGATTATTTTAATTATATTTCGTTTCTTTTATTTTTTTATTTATAATGCAGCAATTTATAGAAGCGACGGTCAACAAGACTTTCGGAAAAAATAAAAAGAATCGAATAATAGAAATTGGAGAAGCTGCCAGTATGGTGAGCACAACAAACGAAAGATGGGCTTCTCCAAATTGGAAAGGAAAAGAGCCGATCTCAGAAAGCACGACTGTTGATTCAACACCAGATGCAGTTTGGTCGAAAAAATTCAAAGCATTGGAGGTATTTACAATATATTTCAATAATTTTGTTGATTACCGAACTCATTTTTGTTTTCATTTTCAGAACAAGTGTAACGAGAGTCAAAAAGACGTCTCCAAATACAAGAAAAAGTTCAATGCTATGAAATCATATATGAAGAAACTAAATAAGACTTTGAAGACTTCTGGACTCGACATGACGCAGATGGCTTCTACTTCAAAGTCCACAATACCGTCTGCATTCGGATCAGATATTTCTGATTCTGATTCAGAAGACTCGCTTTCAGACGAGTGTTGATTAAACGATTTTTTTTTCTTATTAAAACTTCGAATGTTTAACGATTCTGAAATTTAATTTCTTTTTAATAAAAAACATCAATTTCTATTTCAAAATCGTTTTCTGAAATATCGATTTCTATTTCAAAAAACGACGATTCGAACGCAAAATATAGAATCCTGTTTAAAAAAAAAATGTAACAAACATTGTATGGCGGATTTCCGTCATCTAAACTCTTCTACTTAGTTTTAGATGGCGGAAATCCGCCATCTAAATATGGGTACAATCGCCCTCTCCTATGAATAGATGGCGGATATCCGCCATCTATAAACTAAGGGAACCGCCTGCGTAACTTTAGATGGCGGATTTCCGCCATCTAATGTTCCAAGGATAGTCGGCGGACATCCGCCATCAATGAAATTAACCGCCATCAATGAATTGGCGCCAAACTATTCCCGCGCCGTATTTTAGATGGCGGATTTCCGCCATCTAAAACTTTTCAATTCGCGCCAAAATTTTCAGATTAGATGGCGGATTTCCGCCATCTATACTATTTTTGGTGGGAAATGGGGATGGATAATAGATGGCGGTCTTTAGATGGCGGTTTATGGGTTTTAATGGCGGTGTCCAAGATGGCGGGCTTTAGATGGCGGATTTCCGCCGAGGATCACTTTAGATGGCGGATTTCCGCCATCTAAAGACCGCCAGCCTAATGAGGCGAACTCGAGCTTGGAGTCCGAGCTCGGCCAAAACCAGGCTCGGCGAGCTCGAGCCCAGGCCCGATCCTGAATAATTCCTTAACGGGCCGAGTCTGAGCCTGGATAATTCCTTAACGAGCCCGAGCCTGCATGACTCTATAAGCAAAAGTTCGGTTCGACTCGTTTGACACCCTATGCACCACCAGACTGCCTAATAAGTTAAAGCGTGACTAAAATTTTCAATCCAAATTATTTTTGACCAACACATAATATTGCTTTGAATCATAGAGAGAGTGAGTCAAAAACTCACAATCATCTTTTATTTATTTATATTATATTCTTGTATTTAAGGAGAGGATCCAGATCATGTCCCTCCCTACTCAGGTATAATATTCGGGTTTCACAAGATCCGGAACTGCCCAATCCCCAATTGTGATCAATCATTGTTTTTGTTTCTATTACTCACCTTCCACTCAGATAGCATTCAATCACCTTGACATCCACCAAACCTCTGTCCGAGTAAAGTGTTATATTAGAAATCTGAATAAGAGAAAACCCATAGTAAAGTATTATTAACTCCACAACATATTTTTATTTGTATAAGAACTAAACAATCTCAATCTGATAATTCTCGAATGTGTTTGATTACAATAGCTAATGCTTTATTTATAGACTCAATTATGTATTAGTTATAATTAACTACCTTTATAACAACTACACTAACAATTATGTTAACTAACTTCTTAACAACCATGCAAACAATATTGATTATCCACGTGGAGTGGTGTAGCAGCAGCGTTAGCCGGAGACGACGATTGCTGGCCGATGTTACGGAGTCGATAGAAGTTTCTCCAAGGATTAGATCTGGGGGATTGGAAGAAGATAATTTCCCGAAGGAATCAGAGATTTACGAGAGAATTGTTGTTGAAGGAATTGATATCCATCCTCTTGTATTATTGTCTATTTAAAGAAAATTACAGCTAAAACAAATAACAACCCACTATCACTCGTAATAGAATTCAGATGTTCGGATAGAACGCCTCATGCGTAGTGGACGGCTGGAATCTGAATGATTGATTCTGCGGGATTTTTCATATTGGGGTCGTCTATCTTCAGGTCGCGCTTGAACTGAGCTACACACTCACCGGGATTGATGTCGATTGTTACATCCCCACTTTTTGCTGCTCAAACCTAGCCTTATCCTCAAGGTTCGCAGTAGGGTTCAAATGGGTTACCCAAGCTAAATCTTCCCAAGAATTCTCCGTTTCCGGTCGAATATTGGTCCATTCCACCAACAATTGTTCCAATTGTCGATCTTTCTTCTTAACAGTCCGGTAACCGATAATCCTTTGTAGGCTACTAATTGGGTGGGCATCGATTACTTGGTCTGGTAATGTTAGGACTGAGCGATCTCCGATCGCTCCCTTGAAGGGTTTAAGTAACGAGATGTGGAATATTGGAAATATAGAGTTGTTTTCCGGTAATTTTAGTCGATAAGCTACTGTACTTACCTTCTGTTCGATCTGGAAGGGCCAAAGAAGCATTTGCTGAGTTTCTGACACTCGTGTGTGTTCACTGAACTCTGCTGATACGGCTGGAGTTTGAGCCATACCCAGTCGTCTACCTGGAATTCGTACAACGCTCGATGCTGGTCCGCATTTTTCTTCATACGGGTTTTAGCTTTCTGTAAATGTTCACGAAGATCTGCGATAATGGTCTTCCTTCGGACTAGCTCCTTGTCTACTTCGACCACCCTGGAATCGCCGTTCACATAGGGTGTCCAACTAAGTGGGGGACGATCATACACAATTTCGAAGGGCAATGTTCCGATACTGTTGTAGTATGCTGTGTTATACCACAGCTCCGCCCACGGAAGTAGTTCTCGTTATGACTTGGGATGGTTATGTATAGCTGATCGGAGATAGAGCTCGATCATTTTATTTACGATTTCGGTCTGCCCATCCGTTTGGGAGTGATACGCGGTCGACATCTTAAGGGTGATTCTTCTATTGCCACAACTAGTCGCGGCAATGGGAGCCGGAATTGGGCGGAAATAGGCAGTAAACGGAAGGTGGAAGATTCTAGGGTTTGTGACTTAACGGT
This sequence comes from Zostera marina, assembly GCA_001185155.1. Lineage (NCBI taxonomy): Eukaryota > Viridiplantae > Streptophyta > Magnoliopsida > Alismatales > Zosteraceae > Zostera > Zostera marina. The sequence goes on along the minus strand of LFYR01002199.1, from coordinate 142,600 downwards.
CACCTAGAATCAGTTGAGTGAAGAGAGGGAGATTAGGGGAAATGAATGTAACCAAACTTTATTAATCTAAACACACTTGCAGGCAGTTTATTTATAAGCTAATTACAAAGATCTAAACTAATTTAACTAACAATAACTAATCACTTGTTATTATAGCTATTATTGTTATTATACTTATTATTACAACAATAGCTAATCCCTTGATCTTTGGACTGGATCGTGGTCCAGCATGAATTAGCCCACTTATAATTAAATGGGAAACTTGCAACTTCATCCTTAAGTTTCTCAACATTGCTCGTGTGTGTCCTTTATGAAACTTTTGCACTTTTGCCTTAAGTTTCTTTGTTATCTCTTTTGTCTGTCTTAGGCTATTTTACTTAATAGTAAACTTACATACAAAATGTCAAATAGGTCCCAAAACAGATATTATATTAATAGAATTTAATTTATCTTAATTAACTTGTAATTCCTTTACTCCCCCCTCAAGCCTTGGAATATATATTTAATATTCCAAGCTTGGAGTGAAATGTTGTGATTTCTTTCTCACCAAGTGCTTTGGTTAAAAAATCAGCAAGCTAGTTGGAACTTAGTTCCAATTTGTTTTAGTGAGATTTTCTTTTGGTTTATCATTTCTCTTATGAAATGACAATCCACTTCTATGTGTTTAGTCCTTTCATGAAAAACTGGGTTGTTTGCTAAATGTATGACTAACTTGTTGTCACAGTAAAGATCTGTGGGTATTTTTATTTTAATTTTTAGTTCATTCATCAATTGATGAATCCATACAATTTCACAAGTGGTTTGTGCTATAACCCTATACTCAGCTTCACATGAGGACCGGGCTATTGTGTTTTGTTTCTTAGTTTTTCAAGATATTAAAGAATCACCTAACATAAGGCAGAACCCTGTTAGTGACTTCCTGCTGATTTGGCATGCTGCCCAATCAGCATCACAATATCCTCTGATCATCATGCTTGCATTTTTGTTATATAATAGTCCCTGTCCAGGAGCATTCTTGATGTATCTTATTAATTTGAAGAGAACTTGAAGATGAACCTCTCTTGGTTCATGCATAAATTGGCTTAACCAGTTTACTGAGAAACTGAGATCAGGCCTTGTTATATTTAGATATATCAGTTTCCCAACCATCTTCCTATACAAGGTTGGGTTTTTAATCAGTGGTGATTTATCATTCTTGAGATCTACATGTCTTTCCATTGGGATTTTGGATGGCTTTGCACCAGAAAGCCCAGATTCTTCCAATATGCCTAATGCATATTTCCTTTGAGATAAATATATGCCTTGAGGTGAATGAGATACCTCAATGCCTAGGAAATAGCTTAGCTTTCCTAGATCTTTTAGTTTGAATTGTTTTTCTAATTGTAATTTTATTATGCCAATTTCCATTTCATTATTCCCTGTTAAGATGATATCATCAACATATACAATTAGGTATAATATGTTATGATTTCTTTCTCTTATAAATAGGGAATAATCCGATTTTGCTTGAGAAAACCCAATTTCTAAAAGTACTCCTCTTAGCTTCTCAAACCATCTCCTTGAGGCTTGTTTGAGCCCATATAGGGATTTGTTCAGTTTACAGACCCTCTTGTCTGTTTCTTTTAATAAACCTTGAGGAGGTTTTAAATATACTTCTTCATGTAAATCTCCATGCAAAAATGCATTGTTTACATCCAGTTGATATAAATTCCATCCTTTGATGGCAGAAATTGCTATTATTGTTTTTATAGTTACCATTTTGACTACTGGTGCGAAGGTTTCAAAAAAATCAAAACCCTCCTTTTGTGTAAACCCTTTGGCCACTAGCCTAGCTTTATATCTTTCCACTTGGCCATCTGGTTTGTATTTTATCTTGTAGATCCATTTTGATCCAATGGATTTCCTGTTTTGTGGAAGGTTTGTTAAAACCCATGTATTGTTTTCTATTAAAGCCTCCATTTCATTTTTCATTGCTTTAATCCATCTTGGATCTTTTAAGGCTTCATTGTATGAGATTGGTTCATCATTGGTTGTTATTTGTTTTAAAAAAAAATTATGATTTTTATTTATTCTATTATATGAGACAAGATTGCTCATAGGATAGTTTGATTCATATGATTTGTTTTTATTTTGTAGAACAAAATCTTGGAAATGTTTTGGTTTGTTGATTTTTCTTTCATACAAGCTTATTCTTTGGCCTGTTGGTTGTATATGATTGTTTTCTTGGGATTCTATTTGTTCTTGATTTTGTTCTGAATTGTTTAGAGAATTTCTGGAATTAACTCTTTCAGAATTTTGTACTGAATTTCCTAATAATTCTCTATTTTTAGTAGAATTTATTATTTTTTTATTAAGTTCTGGAATTTGCCCTGAGGCATCTCCTGACTGGTTTTGTTGGTTATTTAAACCATTCTGTCCAGAGCTTTCTCTTTGCTCTGGATTTTGTATTGATTTTCTTAATAAATTCCTGTTTAAGTTGGATTCAGCTCTTTTAATCTGAATCTGTCCTGGGGTATTTTCTGAATGACTTTGATGGTTATTCAGAATGCTTTGTTCATGACTATGTGTTATTTTTCTTGTTGATTCTCTATTTCTCCTATAATTTTTATTTAGAGAAAACTGTTTTGATGTATGCCCTGGGGCAACATCTAAGTGTTTTTGTTTATTATTCAGAACATTATGTCCAGAGTTTCCTTCTTGCTCTGGACTTTGATTTTGGCTTTCTAATAACCTTTCTTGTGTATTTGTTCTTTCTGAAGAATCATTTTGTTCTGTTTGAATTGTTTTATTATTTTCAGAAGATATTTTATATGTGCTTTTATTTTTGTTAGCAGATTCTGTGTTTCCAGAATGTTTATCTGCATTTTCAGAATTTATTTCTGTATTTTCAGAATTTGGTTCTATATCACCAGATATTGTACTTTCAGAATGTGCTTCTATCATATTATGCCCATCATGTTGATAGATAATATGATTATAAAAATTTTGTAGTGGTCTTTCATTTAAGCTTTGTTTTTTAGTGTTTTTAGTTATATCTTTGAATGGAAAGATATTTTCCCTAAAAACAACATTCCTTGAAATATGAAATTTCATATTTTCTATTTCTAGAACTATGAAACCCTTTGTATTAGATGGGTATCATTACTGAAAAGGAGAAACCTTCGGAGGAACAACCTCAGAAGGGGGGACCCACAAGCAGCAAGGAACCAAGGACTACTGCATCAGAATCCACTCATGGGTTCGTAAAAATGCCCATAGAAGAACTGGAAAAAATGAAGGAAACCATAGCGAAAATGAGCGAGAAGATAAAGGATATTGAAAAGTCTAGGGCATCAATATACCATACAAAAGCTCAAACTTCAAAGCAGGCCAAGGCACAGCAGGAGGTGTCAAGTCATAGGGCAGCACACTCCAGCGCACCACTACCTCACAAACCAGAGGGGCAACCCAAACCTTTTTTCAGAAAACCCGTACAGGAAGAAAGTACGGGAGACACGGAAGGAGGGGGCGAGGTCCCAAACTGGCTGGTAGGCATGGATGCCTTGCACAAATCGCTAATGGTAAAACCAGCACCTCTGAAATTCAGGCTACCCAGGCTGCAGATCTATGATGGGAAGATGGACTCAGCGGACCATATAAACATGTTCGTAGGGGCAATGCAGTGGGCTACGTCAAGGGATGACATTCTCTGTAGAGCATTCCCAGGAACATTAAAAGGACCCACATACAGATGGTTCGTCGAATTGCAGCCAGGGAGCATAACAAATTTCGAGGACTTAAAAAAGAAGTTCGTCGCCCAACATTGTGGAAACACAAGGGTCAGAAAGGGCACGGAATCACTGTTTGCAATCAAACAAAATGGAGATACGCTTCGGAATTATACAACTAAATTCACAGAAGCCATGCAGAAAATCTCCGATCTGAACACAACAATCGCAATATGCGCATACTCAAAAGGGCTAGACATGAACACGCCATTAGCAATAAAGCTAAACGTCAGTAATATAACATGCATGGAGGACCTGCTAACAAAGGCCCAGAAATACATAAATTCTGAAGAGTATGAGAAAGAAAAAGAAAAAGAAAGAGGTGTCATAAGCAATAAAAAAGCATACGAAGCACCAAAGAAAAAATTCCAGAAATTCGAAAAAGGAGAATCATCCTGGAGACCAAAACACGACGGAAAGGTCTACCAAACGTCTGAGGAGTTCAGTAAATCAAGATATCCAAAGTACAAAGACTTGGGATTTACGGTTTTCAGCACTCCAAAAGAGGAAATCTATAATAAAGAAAAAGGAAGAATAAGATTTCCTCAACCAGAAGAGTTGAACCCTACAACGAAAGAGGCTCGAACAAGGAGGAACAGGTATTGCAAGTTCCACAAGGATTACGGGCACAACACAGAAAACTGCAGGGAGCTGAGCACCTTCCTAGATACACAAGTAAAGGAAGGAAAGCTAAGGCAATATATAAACAAAGTAGAAAGGGGGCGACAAGGCTGCAAGGACCCAAAGAACAAGGGTAAACGCCAACGCTCAAAGAGTCCTGATTCAGACACTGACCACAAAAGAAGGGTTATTAATTTAATCTTCGGTGGAGGATCGGTAGGAGAAAGCAGAAGTTACTCGCGCAAAGTAATGCAAACTACAACGGTACCAAAATCTAAGAAAAGATCGTACCCAAGCGAGGAAATAAGCTTCTCTGAGGAAGATCTGGACAACGTGGTCAGCCCGCATGAAGATCCACTAGTGATACAAGTGGATATAGGGGATGACTTAAGTCTGAACAAAGTTATGGTGGACAACGGCAGCTCAGTAGACATATTATACCTAGCTACGTTCGAAAAAATGGGCTATAAAGTGGATCAACTAACCCCGGCCAAGGAAGCCATCTACGGGTTTACAAACACAAAGGCCCCAGTTGCAGGAGCCATCGATCTACAGATATCCCTGGGAAAAAGAAACGGAAGAGTATCACGCACGGCACACTTCATTGTGGTCAACATAGACTCTCCGTTCAATGGGATCTTGGGCAGACCAAGCATTCACGGTTTCAAAGCGATACCATCATCCTACCATCAATGCTTCAGGTACCCAGGAAGAGATGGCAAAATGGCAACAGTTTTTGGAGCACAGAAAGACTCCAGAAATTCGTACAGGAAGGCAACTAGCTAAACCTATAACCCTGTACATTCAAGAAAGAGAGGAGGAAGAAGACACAACCTCATCTAATCAAGTTGAGGAGGTCAAACTCTCAAAAGGAGGAGTCCTGATGGGGACATCTTTATCCTCCGAGTTAAAAAAATCACTACTGCAGCTGTTAGAAAACCATGTGCACACGTTTGTATGGGAAGGGGAGGCACCCTCACAGGTACAGCGTACTATAACGTGCCATGAGCTCAACATAGACAGTAGCTTCACTCCTATACGACAGAAGCGAAGAATACTCGCAGCTGAAAGAAAGGAGGCAGCACAGACTGAAATTGAAAAGTTGATCAAAGCTGGGCACATCCGGGAAGTCAAATATCCAAAGTGGTTAGCAAACCCAGTTATGGTTAAAAAATCTAATGGGAAGTGGAGAATGTGTGTAGACTTCACAGATCTCAACAAAGCGTGTCCAAAAGACAGCTACCCACTCCCATCAATCGACAGATTAGTAGATGCAGCATCAGGAAATGAGTTGCTATCTATGATGGATGCACATTCAGGGTACAATCAGATCTTAATGAAAGAGGATGATGAAGAGGCTACGTCATTCATCACAGAATGGGGGACATATTGCTACAAAGTCATGCCATTTGGCCTACGAAATGCAGGAGCAACCTTCCAAAGGCTGATGGACAAGGTTTTCAAAAAGCAGGAAGGAAGAAATGTCCTGGCATATGTAGATGACATTCTGGTAAAGTCCAAAAAAGCAGATGAGCATCCAAAAGATCTGAAAGAAACCCTGGAAACTCTGCAGAATTATGGGATGAGGTTAAACCCTGCCAAATGCAGTTTCGGAGTACAAGAAGGAAAATTTCTTGGATTCTATGTAGGGCAGAAAGGGATAAAACCAAATCCAGATAAAATAGCAGCGATACTAGAAACAGCACCACCTCGAACAATAAAGGAGGTACAAAAGCTGAATGGAAAAATCAATGCCTTAAGTCGGTTCATTTCCAAAACAGCAGACAAGTGCAAACCCTTTTTTCAACTACTAAAAACTAGTCAAAAAGGGGCAATAACATGGACTACAGAGTGTGACAAGGCATTTCAACAGCTCAAAGCACATCTGGCTTCTCTACCACACTTAACCTCACCAAAAGTAGGGGAGGAATTGTACGTCTACGTAGCAGCTTCAGAAGAGGCTATCAGTGCAGTTCTAATATGTCAAAGGGACAATGAACAGATCCCGATATATTATCACTCAAAAAGGCTACAAGGGGCAGAAACAAGATATCCTCCAGTGGAAAAAATAGTCCTCGCAGTAGTACATGCAGCACGCAGATTCAGAGCATACTTCCTGGCTCATACAATCAAAGTCTTAACAGAACATCCACTGCGCAGAATCCTCCACAGGCCAGATACTTCCGGAAGATTAACGAAGTGGGCACTGGAGTTAAGCGAGTTCGATGTAGATTTCGTTCCTTCCACAGCCATTAAAGGGCAAGCAGTTGCAGACTTTATTGTAGACATGACCCAGGAAAGCAAAGAAAAACCTTGGATAGTAGAGGTTGATGGCTCAAGCTACAGTACAGGTGCAGGAGTGGGAATAAAGATAATCACTCCAGACCAACGAATATATGAGCATTCCATCAGATTACAGTTCTCAGCTACGAATAATATAGCAGAATACGAAGCTGTGATCCAAGGAATGAAAATCCTCAGAAGGTTAGGGGCCTGTTCAGTAATTATTAGAACAGATTCTCAATTAGTGGCTCGGCAATTCACAGGAGAGTTTACTGTTAAAGAACCTCTAATTGTGCAGTACGCAGCCACACTGGAAAAAATTAAAGAACAATTTACAAAGGTTGAAGTAGAGCAGATACCAAGGAGTCAAAATAACTCAGCTGATGCCCTAGCAAAGCTAGCTTCTGCTTTCGAGGGGGGCAGAGAGAGATACTAGTTGACTCAGCATCTACACCTTCTTGTAACTTAGTCACGATCCAGGCAGAAGACTGGAGGAAGCCCTTGATAGAATACTTCGAGGGACAGAAACTTCCTGAAAATAAAAATGAAAGACGCAAGTTACAAACACGCGTTTCAAGATTCTGCCTAATCGGTGATATTCTGTATAAGAAATCCTACGACGGACCTCTAATGAAATGTGTTTCAACAGAAGAAGGACAATTCATTGTAGAGGAGATTCATCAAGGAGTATGCGGAATACATCAAGGGGGAAGATCCTTGGCCCAAAGAATAATAAGGCAAGGATACTTCTGGCCCACACTGAAAAGAGATGCAGTCCTATTTGCAAGAAAATGCAAGGCCTGTCAAATACACAAGAACATACAGAGAAATCCCGCAACTCAGCTAACAGGGGTAGAAAGCCCCATCCCCTTCGCAATGTGGGGATTAGATATTGTGGGACCATTTCCAGTATCGACAGGCCAAGCTAAATTTATATTTGTGGCTGTCGATTACTTTACTAAATGGGTCGAGGCATTGGCTGTACCCAAGATAACTCAAGGAGCAGCAACGAAATTTGTCTTCAAGTGCATAATGTGCAGATTCGGTGTTCCAATGCATATAGTGACAGATAACGGTACACAGTTTACCGGTGGGGAGTTTACGAGATTGTGCGAGAACATGGGCACTAGAATCCATTTTTCATCGGTATACAGACCACAGGGTAATGGGCAAGTAGAAGTCACAAACAGAGCCATCGTTCAGGGACTGAAGAAAAAAGTCGAACAGGCCAAAGGTTCGTGGGCGGATCTACTACCAGAGATCCTGTGGGCGTATAGAACCACTGAAAAGACACCCACCGGGGAAACCCCGTTCTCACTAGCATATGGAATGGAAGCACTAATCCCAACAGAGCTAAGCATTCCAACAGTCAGAGTGTTATCCTATGACATGGAAGAAAACATGAGATCATGTGCGATAACTCTGGACTTAGTGGATGAGCTAAGGGACAATGCACAGGCAAAGAATGCAGCTTACAAACAAAGTATCGCGAGATACCACGACAAAAATGTCAAGAGTAAAGCGATAAGAAAAGGAAGTCTAGTATGGAGAAGAGCAAGTGTCGGCAGAAAAGACTGCTCTAAAGGAAAACTAGGCGCAAATTGGGAAGGACCATATGTGGTGGAGGAAGAACTCCGACCAGGCACGTACAAGTTAAAGCGGGAAGATGGAATAGGCATCCCTAATACTTGGCACGCAGACAACCTACAGTTGTACTTTTAAACAATTAAGTAGGGTTATACTCTTGTAATAGTTTGAACTATGTAACTAATACGTTAGTTAGTTAACTATCAGAACACTTGAAAATACAACAGTTAACTATTATTAGTGATCAGAACACTCAAAAAACATTCCATATATTGATTTGAAAAGAATTACAGAGGAATGTAAGTTACAACAGAAAAGATAGAGGATTTAATCTATTTTAGGAAGGGGGGGAATATCTTTAGAGCCCGCTGCATCGTTGTTATCTTGATCTTCTACAGAAAAGTCTGTATCAACGTCAGCAAGCGCCTTTAGAACCCCCTCCTCTTCGTTCTCTTCATCCTCCTCATCCGCTTCTTCTGCAAGCGCCCGATCTCGAACTTCAGTGGCTTCCTTAGGGTACTTGCGGGCCCAGTCATGGACATCTGCAGCCTCGAAACCCGGGCAAACATGAGGACCCAGATCAACCAAGTCATTATAATCTCGCACGTTGACGAGATAGTCAGCTTGGAGTGTCTCCAGATGGGTGACCACACGTTGAAGCTCTTCAGTTGCAAGTCGAGCTTCCTCAGTTGCATGTCGAGCTTCCGCAACTGCACGGTTGACCACCTCAGATGTTGTCTGGTCCGCTTTTTCCAGTCGCATTATCGTTTTCTTATATTCATCCTGCGACTCCAGCAGCTTCTTGTTCTCCTCATGAATCTCACCCAGTTGGTCGGAGAGTATGGAGTTCTGTTTCCGAGAAGAGTCAAGGTTCACCTCATGATCAGCGATCATCGAGTCTTTAATGATGACCTTGGCACGTTCAGTTGCGAGTTCCATCTTCGCAGCCCCCAACTCTCCCTTAACTTTGGAGATTTCCTGCTCTTTTTGTTTCAGAGAATTTCTTTGAGCAGCCCAGTCCACAGACAATTTTTATTGGTTTCAGACAGGGTTGAGACGTCTGTAACCTTCTGTGCAACCTCACCTTCTAGATCTCTGCACAGGCGCTTCATTCTCTTCAACTCGTCTTCCATAGACTGAGAGTCACGAAGACGAGACAGGGAAGAGATGCGGCCCTGGAACAAATGGTTGAGCTGCAAAAAGAAAGAATGAGTAAGGACACGCTCATAAAAATAACTAAAAAATAAAGAACACTCACGTTGCTCAAATTCTGTCCAATCTCTTCGACAATCCGGTCCATCGGATACCCAGAGATAGCCCGCAGTGTGGTTCGGGTGGCATCCGTGTCAGGGGTCAGGGGAAATTTGGACCCATAGTTCCGGGGATGCGAACCTTGATACCCCGGCAGTTGCGTCTCCCGGGTGGAAGAATAGTTGAAACGGCCCTGGGAGGACTCCCCAGGATAATAAGTCTTCTTACGAAGAGGAGTTCGTCGCCTGGGGGAGGGTCTCCTCTTCCTCGGAGGAGATGAGTCGGTCCTAGGGGGAGGAGTTCGTTCTTTTCTTCTTCTCCTCTCAGAGATCTCTTTGTCGGTAGTTTTCTCAGTCCGCTTAGACTGAGTTTCTTTCTCTGTTGCTTTCTCCGCTTTTTCTCGCTCTTCTTCTGACTGAGTACGGAAGAAGTCAGAAAGCCTCGAGGCAGCAGGAGACTGCACAGGAGTAGTGTCTTTGGGTACCTCCGGAGGTACCTCCCCTTCCTCAGTTCGTGGGACTTCGTTAGGAGGAGTAGGGGAACGCGCCATAGTGTAGGCATTCTCTAGAGCACGCTGCCTCAGATGATCAGCATCAGAAGGTTTGGAGGCAGCGGCATAAACTTTTGAACCCGTCTCGTTTTGTCCAACGCGTTCAGGGACACCTCCGGGGTTATGCATATAAAAATCTGCAAGGAATAAAAACAGAGTTAGAAAATCTATATGTAAAAAACATAAAAAGGAAAACAGGCAAAGGAAGACCTTGTCGGTTAAAAGTATCTTCAATCGCGTGACCGACAGGCACAGCGATAGGGTGCAAAAAGGCGAGCTTTTGCACGGAAGCTCCCTCTTCCTCAGTCAGATCAGGACGAGGAATAGGCTTGCGGCCACTAGTGGATGCAGGGAGAAGTCTGCTGCCAGGACATAACCTGCAATCCACGAAGATGAACTCACTCTTGTTCCGCCTGGTCGGAGGATCTTTCAAGATAGCAGAGTGAGTGATGGAGGTAGCACGGCTGGCACATGCAATAAAAAGGCTGCCCTTCTTCGGATTTTGGAATGTGAAGAAGTGGAAGAACAGCCGAGCGGTAGGGACTATGCCAGCATCCCTGAGAATGTTAATAAACCCCCTGACATAAAAGAAAAAGGCGGCACCCATCTGGAAGATGCACATTCCAGAGTAAAGAAGTATTTCACTAATGATAGAAGGGATCGGAAGGATCGGAAAGTTAGTGAAATACACTCGATGGAGTGCCAGCATGAAGTAGGGGGCACGTCGCCAGTGTTATCAGAGGGGTACGCCCAGTACACTCTCTCCCTAAGCTCTAACCCCCTCAAAATTCTTTGGGCAGCATCCAAGGAAAGGGTGTTAGAGCAGCTACCCGCGTTAGAAGAAAGGGGGTAGCCCGGAATATCAGTTAAAGAGACTGCACAGAAGGAACCATACCCAGTTCCATATTCGCCCCGGTCAAGGATAGGGACAACATGGAAACCGTTACGAATAAGAACGGACCACTGACGCCAAGAACCATCAATCTCCCGATAGAAAGATGGGGCATGCTTCTCTTCAAGGGGAGAAGGAAAGGGGTATTTGTCCCTCGTCTCGGAAGGGTAACCCCTAGGGGAACTCTCAAGGACATGAATATTTTGACTACAGACTTCGGGAGGAAGTTGAGCAGAACTGCCTGTAGTCACAGATAAAACCTCCGAAGTAGGAGTCCCCTCAGGAATAGAAGTCAAAATAATAGTAGGAGGAGGAGTCCTGACAACGGAAGGAGGGGTTCCTCCAATATCTACATCCTCTGAAGAAGAGTAATAGGAGGAGGAACCCGAGCTTCCCGAGCTAGAGGTAGAAGACCCCGAGCTGGAACGTAAGGGGGAAGAGTGGGGAGCACCTACAAACAAAAAAGAAACAAATAAAGAGTAAGTTACGAAATAAATAATAAATAAGTAACTTACTAGGAGGTACGGGCTTGCGCGTACGACGGGAAAGCATTTTCTTCTTATTACCAATAGGTAAGGAGGAAGGCGAAGCCCTAGACCCCGTCACGGCAGGAGCAGCCTGAACAGACTCTGGTTGAGGAGGAGCATCCTGAACCTCGATAGTAACAGACTCTGGCTCAGCAGAAGGATCCCGAACCTCCTCGACATCTGTGGTCTGAGGAACATCTTGTTGCAAGTTTTTGTCAGAAGACATTATAAAACCTGCACGAAGAACAGAGCAGTCAGGCCAAGTTAAGGCAAAAGTCGATCCCAAGAAAAGTCTACCTGGACTTAAGGGGAAGTCGACCTCAGAAGTCAATCCCAGAAAAGTCGACTATCAGGAGACAAAGGTCTCAAGAAGTCGATCCCAGAAAAGTCGACTGTCAGGAGACAAAGGTCTCAAAATGGATCCAACTTTGAAAAGTCGATGACAAGGCGTCAAACTTCACAAAGTCGGACCACAGTCCAATGGGGAACAACTTCGAAAGGGACCGACTTTCAGAAAAGTCGGACGCCAAGGAAGTCGAACCCAATGCAGCCTCAGTAGAGCCCGACAACAAAAGTCGGACCCCAGAAAGCTGCACCTCCAAGGCTAAAGTCGAAGCCTCACGCACGCTGGAAGTCGAAGCGGAAGACGCTGGAAGTCGAAGCGGAAGACGCTGGAAGTCGAAGCGGAAGACGCTGGAAGTCGAAGCGGAAGAAGCAGGAAGTCGAAGAAAAGGAGCCTGAAAGTCGATGCGAGAAAGTCGATCGGTCGGAGCGAAGAAAACGAGTGAGAAACAAATGAACTCCCTCCGCTATTTATAGGGGAAAGTCGAAGACGAACCGTCGCGGGCACTGTTCATCCGGGTCGACCCGTTGGACCAGAAAGCCCACGGGCCCGACAGGCCCACGACGGCCCAGTCCGTGAAAAACCCTAAAATCCGACTAGATGGCGTCGACATTTCAAGAAGATCCATCGACATTTCAGGAAAACCATCGACATTCCGCAGAAAATTGAGTTCGACATTCCCAGAAAAGGGATAGGCGTCGACATGTGGCAAGGAAGTCGATACCTTCAAAAGAGAAGGACAGGATCGACATTCCACAGAAAAGCAAGTTCGACATTCCTAGAAAAGGGGGATAGGCGTCGACATTTACCAAGGAATTCGATACCTTCAAAAGAGAAGGACAGGATCGACATTCCATCGACATTCCCAGAAAAGGGGGGATAGGCGTCGACATTTACCAAGGAATTCGATGCCTTCAAAAGAGAAGGCCAGGATCGACATTTCCGCAGACAATTGAGCTCGACATCCCCAGGAAAAGGGTGGATAGGCGTCGACATTTACCAAGGAAGTCGATGCCTTCAAAAGAGAAGGCCAGGATCGACATTCCGCAGGAAAGCATGTTCGACATTCCCAGAAAAAGGGGATAGGCGTCGACATTTGGCAAGGAATTCGAAACCTTCAAAAGAGAAGGTCAGGATCGACATTCCACACCACTCTAATCGACATCCTCAGAAAAAGGTGAAATCGATATTTTTTAGGCAACATCGACATTTCCAGGGAGAAATGAGATCGACTTGTCAAAAATCCGACACCTTTAGAAAAGGATCAGCAGTCATCGACTTCCTCAGAAAAAGGTGAAATCGACATTTTTTAGGCAACATCGACATTTCCAGGGAGAAATGAGATCGACTTGTCACAAATCCGACACCTTTAGAAAAGGATCAATAGTCATCGACATCTTCAGAAAAGGGAAAAAAAGTATGGTATTGACCAAGAGAAAATTTCGGTTACACTAACGTACTTCAAAGTAAAGGTGTAAGTCGAATAAAGGAAAAGGTAAAAATGTATTTATTCAAAATTACAAAGATGATGAATGAAAAATTTTACAGGTTCCTAATTAAAATTAATACGGCGACGCAAGCGGCGAGGGACCTGATCCAGCGGGGAAGCACCGCGGCGGGGACGCCTCCGACGTCGGCC
>LFYR01002199.1:114070-126259 GCA_001185155.1 Zostera marina | reverse complement strand
CTGGGCATTAAAGAAACAGGCAGTGGTATCAAAATCGAGCTGTGAGGCTGAATACAGGGCACTATCTGGGATAACTTCAGAAGTTAAGTGGTTCTGTAATTTGTTTAGGGAACTGGAGATTAGGTTTGAGACAGCTCCACAAATATTATGTGATAATAAATCAGTAATTTTTCTCACTAAAAATCCATCATCAAACCTGAAAACTAGACATATAGACATCTCACACCATTTTATTAGAGAGCTGGTGATGAAAGGGGCAATAAAAGTGGATTATATTGCTGCTAGTCAACAACTAGCAGATGGTTTCACTAAAGTACTGGGCACAGGGCAATTCATGGTTCACAGGGATAGGCATAAACTAGTACCAACCAGTCCTAATCCTAGAATCCTAATGAAGGACAAAAGTAGGGTAACAAAATCGCAGGAAATAAGTAAACTAAAGCTAATTAAGGAGGCTTAATTAGGAGAAATGATCTGAGTGCTGATAATAGTTGTGTAAGGTAGTAGGAATCTGGGATTTCTGTTACCTATTGTAGGAAAACATTGTCACTAGGATAATGTAAATACTCATCACTGGAATGTTGGGAACATAGCAGTGAGCAATTTGATTCGGGAGAATCACCTAAGTATGATACTAGTAAATATCTTTATTATTAGTTTCTGCTCTATGGGGTAATAAGTCTGTACAAGTCAGGTTATTACAAATAGAGACTGTGAAATAAATAGATCATGAATAATAAACTAATGACTATATAAGGGAGACTATAATAATAATAATAATAAAGAAAATAATGAAAATGAAAATACAATTAGATGTATATGATTATGAATAACATATATCTGAGGTGTTGTATTTTTGATTTCTGTTCTTATAGTAATACTTGTATTCATATTAGGAAATGTTAGATAAATATGACAATTCTCTTTTATCAAAATAAGATTTTTATTAACTGCTGAAATATTTTTATTTCCAAAAACAACATCATGTTTCTCTATTTTATTACAATCATATTTATGTATAGATTTAAAAAAATCAGATCTGCAATTTATTCTGTTGGCTTCAACAAGTATCTTCATTTTTTCTGATGAAGGATGCCCAAGCCTGTTGTGCCATATCCCAAGATCTATGACTGTATAAGCAAATTCAGAAGATTGAGGTTCTAAGAAATACAACCCATTTTGGCATTTACCCTGCCCAATCACTCTCTCTGAACTGTTTTCCTGAAAATGGCATTTAGATTGATCAAAAATGACACTTAGATCTGAATCATAGGTTAATTTATTTACTGAAATTAAATTAACCTTGAATTGGGGTATATATAAGACATTTTTAAGTTTAATGTCTTTAGATATTGTTATGTTTCCAGTAGAGGTTACTTTGCATACCTCACCACTTGGGATGGTTACAAAGTGTTCATGATCCTCTGTTGGAGTTTTATCAAAGTTTTGGAGATTTCCAGTCATATGCTGGGAGGCTCCAGTGTCTATAATCCAAGAATTTCGATAATTTGATATATGAAAAGAAAAATCCATACCTGAGGATTTGTTTAGAAAATCCTTTATCATTAGAAGCTCTTCACTGGTTAATCCTTGGTTTGCAGAAGAAGAGGTGGCCTGATTTGCAAGTTCAGTGGAGCTCTTTTTGGATTCATCTTTTTTTTCTTTCTTGAATCTTTTCTTATCATTTGGAAATCCCACCAAATGATAACATTCTTCTCTAGTATGTCCAAAAAACTTACAATTATCACAATAAAATCTACTATCTAGTTTCTTCCCATTTTTCCCATATATTCCTCTTTTCTTTTGATCTTCTTTCTTAGGATCTTTATCTATTTTCTTTGCAAACATGGCAGTTGCCTCTCCACCCATTTTTTCTTTAGAATTAGTCTTATGCTTCTCTTCTTGCATTACTAAACAAAAGACTTGATTCATGGATGGAAGATCTGGATATGCTAATATCTGACTCCTAAGGGTCATGAATTCATCATTCAATCCTAGCAAGAATTGATGAATTCGATCCTTTTCAATTTTCTTGTTATATATGGGTACACATGACTCACAAAAATTGCAATCTAATTTTTCAATTTCTATGAATTGGTCCCATAATGTTTTAAACTTATCAAAGAAAATTGAAACTGAATCAGAACATTGATTTAAGGAATTGATCTCATACCTTAGCTGGCTCATTTTAGGAGCATTCTTTTGTTTGTACCTTTGTTCAAGGTCCTGCCATGCTGCATTTGCTGTTTCTGTGTGAACCAATGTGGAAGCAATTTGGGGAGTCACACTATTGATGATCCAAGATAATACTAACCCATTGACCATTTCCCAATCATCATACTCTTCTCCTGCCTCATCTAGAGGCTTCTTTATCTTGCCATTAACAAATGCCATTTTTTTTCTTGAAACTAACGACAATTTCATTGAATTTGCCCAGGTTACATAGTTTTCTTCACCTTTGAGTTTATCTGCTACCATCTGAGCTCCTGGATGATCTCCGGATGTAAGATAGTAAGGTGATTTCCTGGAGTGACTTTCACTTTTTATT
This sequence comes from Zostera marina, assembly GCA_001185155.1. Classification (NCBI taxonomy): domain Eukaryota; kingdom Viridiplantae; phylum Streptophyta; class Magnoliopsida; order Alismatales; family Zosteraceae; genus Zostera; species Zostera marina. The sequence goes on along the minus strand of LFYR01002199.1, from coordinate 123,711 downwards.
TGTTGGTGTCTTCTGGGTATTTTTTTTTTGCCTTGGGTTTTCGTATTGTGAAGCTTGAATTGCTTTCATCAGTCTCATTATCGGACTTTGCTTCACTGAATTTTTCTGACTCGTCTGCAGAGCTTGTCACCATTGCGGAAGCGGAAGGAAGGTCGTCGACGTCGTTGCCTACAATTGATACCATGTTAAAACCTTTAGCCGGTTGCTGATTTCCACAACTAGTCGCGGCAATGGGAGCCGGAATTGGGCGGAAATAGGCAGTAAACGGAAGGTGGAAGATTCTAGGGTTTGTGACTTAACGGTCACCTAGAATCAGTTGAGTGAAGAGAGGGAGATTAGGGGAAATGAATGTAATCAAACTTTATTAATCTAATCACACTTACAAGCAGTTTATTTATAAGCTAATTACAAAGATCTAAACTAATTTAACTAACAATAACTAATCACTTGTTATTATAGCTATTATTGTTATTATACTTATTATTACAACAATAGCTAATCCCTTGATCTTTGGACTGGATCGTGGTCCAGCATGAATTAGCCCACTTATAATTAAATGGGAAACTTGCAACTTCATCCTTAAGTTTCTCAACATTGCTCGTGTGTGTCCTTTATGAAACTTTTGCACTTTTGCCTTAAGTTTCTTTGTTATCTCTTTTGTCTGTCTTGGGCTATTTTACTTAATAGTAAACTTACATACAAAATGTCAAATAGGTCCCAAAACAGATATTATATTAATAGAATTTAATTTATCTTAATTAACTTGTAATTCCTTTACGGTCGACATCTTAAGGGTGATTCTTCTATTATCAAACAATTCACGCCAGAACTTGCTTAGGAAGACTTTGTCACGGTCCAAGATCATTAACCTTGGAATTCCATATAAACGCACAATCTGTGCTACGAAGAAGTCGGCTACTAACGTTCCCGAGTATGTTGTTGGCAAGCTCTCGAGATTGCAGTATTTAGACAGATGGTCGACCACCACGATTATAACTGAATGTCCCCCAACCGTAGGCAGTCTGGTGATAAAGTCAAGACTCAATTCCTCCCAAATAGCCGAATGGATATTTAGTGGTTGTAGCAGACCAAGTGCTTTAGCCGGCAACAAGTTCACTTAATGGCAAATCGTACAATTTGTGATAAAGTCTTTAATGAACGAGGTCACCCCCTCCAATGGAAGTGTTGCCTAACCCGATAGAGTGTTCGATAAAAACCGCCAATTTTCGAACCATGGAATTCTCCCAATATGTGTTTCCTCAAATCTGAGTTTGGACCTACGCAGTACCGTTAACTGTTAATCCCTCCAGAGCTGTCTGACTGTTAATATGTTGCCGAATTACTCCCAGCCACTCGTCGGTGGAGTTCTCTCGTCTTAATTGTTCCAACCAGGTAGGCAATGGTTGGCAGACCAGCCTCAATAATTGCTCGAAATGCAAGTTCTCCTCCTGAGCTGGTAATCAAGATAATGCATCGGTATCAATATTTTCTTTTCCCCGCTTATATATAATCGAGTACGACTAGCGAGTAATTTGGATAAGAAATATTGTTGTTCGGGTGTTTAGATGACCTGATTGAGCAAGTTCTTTAAGCTGTGGTGGTCTGTCCGGATTGTGAAGGGACTTCCGAGGAGGTAATGCCTCAACTTCCGGACGGCGTCGGTAATCGCCCATAACTCCTTGGCGTAAGTTGAGGCTTTCTGCCTTAGAACGGATAATTTTTTACTAAAGAAAGCCATTGGGTGTTCCACCTGTAGCAGAATGGCTCCCACGCTCACATCCGTTTCGATCATGAACGAAGTGCTGAAATCTGAGAAAATTGGAACCGGAGCCAATATCAATATCTGTTTGAGTTGGTTGAAGGCCATGGTAGTCTCATCCGTCCACCTAAATTTCTGTTTTCGTAGCAGATTGGTCATTGGTGCAACCACATGGGCGTATTGTCGAATAAAGCGGCGATAATAACCGGTGAACCCCAAGAAGGATCGAACTTGCCGTACTGTAGTTGGTAGTGACCAGGATTCGACCGTCGCGATTTTCTCTGGACCGGGTTGAACTCCGTTGGTGGTAATGATGTGTCCCAAGTACGTCAACTTGGCCACCCCGAAACAATATTTGTTTCGCCGTAGGTAGAAATGTAGAATGAATGAGTCTTCAGCAGGCCAAGCACTTCCCATAGATGTTGTAGATGATCATCCTCCGACCGGCTATAAATGAGTATATCATCGAAAAAGACGACAACAAATTTCCGTAAAAAGGGTGCCAGAAGTTGGTTCATGGTGGTCGGCACATTCGTGAGCCCGAAAGGCATCATGGTGAACTCATAATGACCGTGATGCGTCTGGAATACTGATTTCCTAATGTCATCCTCCACGATCCGAATTTGGTGATAACCCGCCCAGAGGTCCAATTTGTAGAAAATCTGGGATCTGTGAAGCTCGTCCATCGTCAGAATTGGGTTGCGATCCCGTATAGTACTCATCGTGTTCAACGCCCGGTAGTCGACGCAGAAGCTCCACGAGCCATCCTTCTTGAGCACTAATAATATCGATGACCAATCCTTGTTGTATCATTTCTGCTATCAGTCTTTCAATCTCATTTTTTTGGAAATGAGGATACCGGTATGGGTTGATATTTACTGGTTGTGCTCCTGATACTAATACAATATGGTGGTCAGTTTTTCGAGCAAATTGTTCCAGGATGTTGTCAATTTCAGTCCTGGTTTCTCTTGGCAGGTTCGGTGGCTCGTATCGCAAATGGCAAAAAAACGCCACCTCTTGTCGAGTTATCAGTCGACGCAGGCCCCCACTCGAAATGGATAATTCGGCTAAGTGTGGTATCCCCTGGAATACTATTTTAGTTCCTTGATCCTCGAACTATAACGTTAATTCCTTGTAATCGGTAACCACCGGTCCAAGCGTGTCTAGCCACTGACTCCGAGCACCACATTTGCTCCCTCCATCGTGAGCACATAGAGATCTTGAATCACGGTTGTCTCTTGAAATCAGACCGGTACTCGCAGACAGACTTTGCGACAAGTAAAAAAGTCTCCACTCCCAATCAAAATTCGGAATTTCCGCAAAGTCTGGACCGGAATTCCCAGTCAGTAAGCCACAGATCTTTGCACGAAGTTGTGGGTGCTCCCACTATTAATCAAAATAGATAATTGATGTCCCTCAATGGTCCCCGCCAATCTGATAGTTGTTGGATTAAATGATACTGAGAGAGCATGCATGCTAATCTCGATGCCACCTTCTAATTTTTCTCCGATCTCAACCTCCTCAGCTTCCGGCTCTATGATTTCCACCAAACAGTTCTTCTCCGTGCATAATCGGAAGAGTTTCCCCTGACACCTATGACCTGGCTTAAACTTCTCATAGCAGTTGAAATATAGGCCTTTCTCCGATCGCTCCTTCCTCTTCTCGACTGTTAACATTCGTCGCACTATTGGCACCCCGATCATCGTCGACGGTGTTTTGAGCAGAGGTTCCAATTTGGAATTCAGTGTCGTCCCCAAATATTTTCCGGCTTTATACCCTCAATTCGCCTCATGCATTTTTGCGATGGATAATGCCTTCTAAACAATGTTGGTGATTCGAATGGCGTCGCCTGTTTATACATCTTTAATTAAGTATCCATCGGAGTGGCTGTCGGCTTCACGTCTGATAAATCTACCTTATCCAGGTTCGAACGAGCGTACTGGTGGTGAGTAAAAACAAGGAACCATCCTTGTCGTAATTATTATGAATGCCCAAGAAATGGTGTAAATCCCCGAGAACTTTGATTGGAAATATCTTCGTTAACTGGTCAATCGTTTGGCGAGCAAATACGTCCAATGAACTTGTCGATATTATGTCGTCAACGTAGATGAGAATTAATTAAGTCCTCAATCCCTTCCGCTCTGTAGAAGAAGAGAGAGTGATCACTTTTGCTTTCTTCGAACTTGAGTTTAAATGTTTAATCATAGCATCCCGAAGCCACTGGAACCGTATACTCTTGGGGATTGCTTGAGTCCGTAGATGGACCTTTTCAGGCAACATACATGTGTGGGAAAATCTTTATTTATGAACCTGGTAGGTTGCCACATGAGTACTTGCTCGGAGAGAACGTCGTGGAAAAAAACTTTTATGACTGCACGTTCTTCCAACCTTTTGAAACTGCTCGAGAAATCGCAATCCTTACAGTCACCAATATAATTACGGGCGCGAAGGTCTCGCCATAATCAATCCCATCTCACTCCCATGTCTCGTTTTCCATTAAAGAATTGTATTCGACTTTCATGGTAACTGTCCAATTCTTGTCTTCTAGAGCCTTGGCCATAACTGAGGGGATTGATAAATGAGCAGAAATTTGAGAAATATATTTTGGAATAGGTTTTCGAATCCCAATTTGGGACCTTGTAACCATGTCATGGCCACGAATGTTGAGAGTTTTCTCTGAGGCATCTGTATCAAATAGTTCCCCTGCTGAAGCTATATCAATCACCTAGGTCGGGGGTGCATTTTCTATTGTTGAAACTAGGTCTAAAGTTGAATCGGAATGAGGGACGACGGGAGATGCTTCTTTCTCAATAATGGTCGGAAAACTTGTAAAACCTGGCCCAGACAATGGAACTGACTTAGTCAATTGTAATTTCTGATTTTGACTGAAATCTGATTAAAAAAACACACAGTCTCTTGATATGATAATTTTCCCAGTTTTTGGATTATAACATATATACCCTCGGTGGTATGATGGATAGTCAAGAAATATACAGGGGTCCGTTCGAAAATATATTTTTTTTTTGATCGGTCGAAGATTAGGGTAAATCACACAACCGAATATCCGAATATCTTGGAAATTTGGGGCAGAGTTAAACATTTCTTCAAACGATGAGTTTCCGTTGAGGGTAGTCGTCGGAGTGCGATTATATACAAGAATGCCTCCATGTGAAAAGCGTATTGCTAGAACCGAAGTGGAAGACTATAGTGGTGAAGAAGTGCAAGTCCTATGTCGACGATGTATTTGTGCCGTTGCTCGACAGTACCCATCTGAGGGTATGCATACGGGCAGGAAAAACGATGGTCAATGCCTTCTTAAGCAAGATACGATCGGAAGGATCAAAATTCTCCCCCGTTATCAGACTGAATAGCCTTAATCTTCTTCCCAGTTTGCCTTTGGAGTATACCCTGAACAGTTTGAATGATTGCAGAGCATCAGACTTGGATGTTAAGGGGAAAAGCCAGTTGTATTTGGTGTGACCATCCACGTAATTGAAGAAATAATAGATAATAGTGACCGTCAGTGGATGGTTCAGGAGCCGGTCCCCACAGATCGACGTAGATTAGATCAAGAAGATATTTAGCTGAGTTTTATTGTCTTGAGGGATGAGGAAGGCGGTCGTATTTACTAGATACATACACAAGAATGCAGTCGGAAATTTGATGTTTATTTGATATTGATAAATTATATCATTTTACAATATCTAATGTTAATTTAGAAGATATGTGACTCAGAACGAGCATGCCATTAATCAACCAGAATTTTTCCAACGAGATTGACCTCCGGTTGTGCCAAGTCTTCCAAGTCCAACTCATACATCCCTTGCTTGACGCCTGAGCTATGACATCTTTAGTCTGCATATCAATAATATACACATATGATGAGTCGAAGAACATCCCAAAATTTTGTCCTTACACAGCTTATTTACGGATAATATATATTTTCGAAAAACAGAGGGAACTATTTGCAGATCTTTTATTTGAACTTCTTTTGAACCTAATTTGAAAACCACATCTCATACCTTGGATGCAGAAAGTACTCAACTATTTGCTATTGTAATTCCTGAAGATTTCAAGAAAGGTTTAGCAAATTATACAAAACATCCATTACCTGATACATGACCTTCTGCTCCGCTATCGGGATTGCAGAGAGCATTGACGGTCTATTTCTTTGCAATAGACAACTGTCTTGCACGATGTTCCGGTGGAGAAGGGTAGAGATTTTCATTGTGCCTATTATGTACGTGATTGCCAAATGCCCCTTCTTGCTGCAGATTTAGCAAGATCTAGAGACACATTCCTTCTTGAGTCAGACCAAGAACTTTAGTATTTCTCATTTCTTGATTTATGAGGAGTACTCGTATAGTTTGAACTGTCATGGTGGCAAGATGGGACGAAATAACAACCACGATTGACTCAGAATCAAAGTTAAGACCTCCGATTACATACAAGATTATCTCTGAATCAGAGATTACCCTACCCCCTACAGAGAAGGTAAGCCTCGATTGACAATTCGCCTTTCTCAGTTGTCTGCAGTTGATGCCGAATCTGCAAAATCCTTGAGCTAGATGAAGAAGTATGGATCTCTTGTAATGTGGACCATACTGATGCTGAAGAATCAAGACTGGCTACCTGTGATAATACACCTGATGATAATGTCGAGAAGATTCAACCACGACTTATCTAATCTTGTTGGATCTTGAGATTGTCGTCTAGCACAATCGTGCCTTCAACATACGGTAGAAGATTGTAACTGCACAAGTGGGTTCTGACCTGTACTTACCAGTTGAAGAAGTTCTCACTGGTAATTTTCTCAGTATTCGCCTGATTGATCTTGACCAGTTTAACCTGCCTGAGGAAGTTGTCGGTGGAATCAGTCGCCATGCCTGATTAGAGAAGCAAGAACCTCAGAGGTGGAGAAGGAGAAATAAACGCAAACGACCCAAGATCGAAGAGTCTAACTAGCATCTGAATGATTGATTCTATTTTCACTTTTTCATATAATGCTCATTACAGTATTTATTTATACTATTATTTAATTAGTTAGTTACAGGTAACCATAAGTTGTTAGTTTAACCGATCTGGATTAGATTTGCCTAATCCGTAACACCCTTGAACCTGTCAAGATTTCCTTTTGGCTCATGTACATGATTTATGCATAAGTTACTTTCATATATTGGGTATAGGTATTAGGTTCGGTAACATAAACTCCTAAGATCGATCATCTACTGAGGAACCTATCAAACTATTGACACGATAATTGATGGTATGCCTCATGTCTATGTATACCGACTACCTTTGAACCAGCCTATAAGTTGGGTATATATAGGTGTTCTCCCCCCCAACCTAAGAGGTCATGCGATTGAGATAAAATAAAAAATAAAAGTACTCTGCTTCATCATTAGGTCTCTTTTTAAGCCTACTTTTATGTGTCAAACGAGTCTAGCCGAGCTTTTGCTTATAGAGCCGGGCTCGGGCTTGGCTCGTTAAGATATGATCTGGGCTCGGATTCGGCTCGTCAGAGATTTTCCAGGCTTGAGCTCGAATTAAAAAAAAAAAAATTTAGAGACATGGAAAATCGAACCCGTGACCTCTAACATGCTTAACAAACGTTTTACAATCTATGCTACACCTTTATTCTCTCTAAATTTAATATTTTTTTAGTTTTTTATACTTTCTGGGCTCGAATTAAAAGAAATAATTATTTGAAAAATTGGGGAATCGAACCATTGATCCCTCAAACACTAAATAAACCTTTTACCAACTATGCTACACCTCTATTTTCTTTAAATTTAATATTTTTTTAGTTTTTTATACCTATTAACGAGCCCACTCGAGCTTAACGAGCTCTCGACGAACTTTGGATGCAATTGGAGGAAAGAATTTATTTTCATCACTTCTGAGTTTCTCCCTGGGAGCCGGGAGATGTGGAACGATCCGAATCGAGTGCACATGAATGCCTCGATCGAGCTGAGCACGAGGGACATCGAGGCCTCGGATCGTATAGCGCGTACGCTTACTGCCTACTCTGTGCCGCGCGGTGTTCCCTTTGTCCTTTGCCAAAGGGAAGACTTCACTTTTGAAGATGTCGAGGACGCGCATGAGCCACCTACTGAACGAGAAATGGAAGGTGGTCAGAGGCGATCCGTTCTATATCACGACGCTGCACCTCTGTACATGCGCAAGAGGTTTCGCGCGGGCAAACTGATCAGCTTGCGCCAAAAGAAAGACAAAGCTCGAAGCGAGCCTCGAAGGACATTTGAGCGTGGTTCGAGCTCCCGCTCTGCACCAGGACCTCCCAAGGGCTATGTGCCTTACACTTCTGCTGGGGTGACGCTTCCTGACTTTATGGCTAGTGTTGAGACTAGAAGGGAAGCGATGTCACTTCTCTTGGGTCACCCTGGGACTTGGTGCAGGAGTGAACTACTGACGCATCTGAATGCCGCATGCTACATGGCACATGCGTGTTATCATGGAGACTCTATCCATGATGTCGAGCGAATCCAAGAGAAATATAATCAGCTCGACGCGAAGTTCAAGGAGAGCGAGAAAGCTCTCGATAAGCTGAAGAACGTGAGGGCCAGGATGGAGAACCTCCATGACAATGTTCTGCCGAAGAAGGACAAGACCATCGAGTCCAAGCAGAAAGAGATAGATGAATATGTCACGAAGATCTTGGCGCTTCGCAAGGATTTGAAGACTGCTAGTTCTGGTCGTGCTGAAGAGATTGCAGACCTTACGAGCCAGCTAGCCAGTGAACGAGGGCACGTAGCTTCGCTTGAGGCTACGATTGCGGAGTTGAAGAAACAAGCTGCTCAGAACCAACGCGACAATGCTGATCTGAAGAGCGAGCTTGCGAATGCCGAAGAAGAAGTGCTGAGCTTGAAGGAAGACAACACTGCACTTACTGGGAGAGTTGCTGGGTTGGATTTGGATGTACGTTACCAATCCGACCAGCTTCAAGAGCTCATCTTCTTCGGACCGACAGTATTTCCTGCTCTACCTCCGGACTACATCACGGATATTATGGCGTGGGTAGAGCAGCATCCTGAGGTGCTCGAGAAGAATAAGGAAGCTCTCGACAAAATGAAGGACGAAGCCGCGCAAGAATAGACTTTATAGGTCCTATCATTTTGTAATCTTTTTATCTTTTTTGTAATTTTGAAATTTTAATGAAATTAATCGTTTTTGCTTTTCTATTTTATTGTTCATTTACTTTATTCTTTTGAATTGTAACTAAGACCCGAAATTAGATTCGCGAGTCGTAATTTAGCCGCTCTGGACGTAAATTAGACTAACTCTATCGCTAGCCACTCTAGGCGTAGACTTGGTCATGCGAATCGTAGCTCAGTCTACGGTTAAATTCGCGAAAATAAACTAAACTTCACAACTAATAGTAAGTCGTAAAATCGATTAACAAAATTAAAGATAACAAATATTTTTTGAAAGATAAAAAAGATACGATTAACCCTAAGACTCTAGAGTTGTTGTTTGTCTCCGGCCGAAGCGGCGGAGTGATTGTTCTACCTTCATCAAGGCCATAGTGACAAGATGAGGTTGGATCGTTAAGGCCGTAGCGACAAAACGATTTCTAATCTATTGAAGCCATAGCGACAAAATAGATTAGTTTCGAATCCCTAGGGTTTTACGTGTTCCTAAGACTTATACCCTTTGAGTTCACCTCTGGCCGAAGCGACAGAGTGATCTATACATCGAGGCCATAGCGACAAGATGTAGTTGAATTGTTAAGGCCATAGCGACAAAACAATTTCTAATCTATTGAGGCCATAGCGACAAAACAGATTAGTTTGGAAACCCTAAGTGTTGATGATCTAGGGTTTTATGCGTTCCTAAGACTTATACCCTTTGAGTTCATCTCTGG
>LFYR01002199.1:59867-86844 GCA_001185155.1 Zostera marina | reverse complement strand
CACTAGTAGCATTGTCGGATGCGGCTATGCACAATTTTAATGGTTCCCCTGGGAATGGTGGTTGTAAGGTTGGCAGATTCCTTAATTGTTCTTTAAGTTTTTGAAACGCTTCCTCGCACTCTTCTGTCCATGTTACTTTCGGACTTGATGATTTTATTAATTTGAATAAAGGTTGTAACGTGTCTGCCCCCCTTGCTAAGAATCTGCTTAATGCGTTTATCTTTCCGTTAAGTTTCTGGACTTCTTTTATTGTCTTTGGCGGGGTCATTGCCATTATTGCCTCTACTTTTTCCGTACGGGCTTTTATCCCGTGGGGAGTTATTTTGAAACCCAAAAAATGCCCCTCGGTGACCCCGAAGGAGCATTTTTTTGCCTTTAATCGTAAACTTGCTTTTCTGATGTTATCAAAAGTCTCCTTCAGATCTGCCAAGTGCTCTGCGACTGTTTTGGAACAAACTAGAATATCATCCACATACACTTCAAGGTTCCTCCCGATTTGATCCCTAAATATTTGGTCCATAGCCCTCTGAAATGTTGCTCCTGCATTACGTAATCCGAAAGGCATTACTTTGAAACAAAAGGTACCTGTTTCTGATATAAAAGATGTCTTTTCTTCATCCTCCCTAGCCATAGGTATTTGATTATAGCCAGAGTGTGCGTCCATGAAACTAAGTAGTTTACATCCTGATGCTTGGTCGACTAAGTGGTCTACCGATGGGAGTGGGTATGAATCCTTAGGGCAAACTTTATTTACATTTGTGAAATCTACGCACATTCTCCATCCTCCATCTGCTTTCTTTACCATTACTACATTTGATAACCATTCCGGGTATTTCACTGGCCGAATGAAATTTGCTTCCATAAGTTTTCGTACTTCTTTAGCTGCCGCTTCTTTCCTATCTCCTCTTAACGGCCTCATCTTTTGCCTCACTGGTCGCACGTGCTTCCCTACCGCTAATCTGTGTTCCGTAAGGCTCCGGTCGATCCCCTTGAGTTCTGTTACATCTCTGGCGAACAGGTCTTCGTTCTCTTTGAGTAGTTTTACGATACCATTTTTAATTTTTTGCGGAAGGTCGGCACCTACTTGTATATTACCACCACTTAGTTCCACTTCCACTGTGTCTGAAGCCGACTCGAGTTTTGGGCGTTCCTCCTTGACAGTATGCGGGAGTTTATTTTTTTCTTCTGCTGCAGTCATTACTTGCCCCGTCGAGTTTATATAGCATTCTCTTGCTTTCTTCTGTGATCCCTTAACTGTGCATATCCCTGCTTCCGATGGAAATTTTAAACACTGGTGCAGAGATGATGTTACCGCCCCAAATGCATGTAATGCTATTCTCCCTAATATTGCGTTGTATCCAGACGAAAATGGCACTACCGAAAATTTCACTATCATTGTTGTTTCTTGCGCAAATTTTCCCAATGTTACCGGGATGTCTATTGTCCCTAGTATTTGGACTTCTCCCTGGCCAAATCCAGTGATCGGTGTGCCGCACGGACCCAAGTCTGCCCTGCAAAAACCTAGTTGATCAAATGCACTCCAGTATAGCACATCTACTGAAGCCCCTGTATCCACTAACACTCTGTTTAGTCTAATTCTTTGTTTATCCTCCCTCTGTACAATAGGTGTTATGACCAACGGGTCATGATGTGGAACCGTGATTCCTGTCAGATCTTCATTTGAAAAACGGATATCCTCCCCAGCTTTGATTTTTTTAATTATTCCATCCGTCCGGCTAAGATCCTGTGCATATCTTTTTCCTTCGAATCCTGTTCCTCCTCTGGCTGCTTCTCCTCCTGATATTGCTAATATTTCTCCGATATTCCTTCCTTCCTGATCGTCCCTACGGTTCTGATATCCTGACGTTCTGACGTCCATGTAGTCTTGATGTCCTGTAGGCGCCGGTGCTGCCCGTCGCGGTGGGGAAGAAGGCATCCTTTGCCGTACGGGTAGCGAACCTTGCCGCTCTTGTATTCTTTCTAGTTCCTTTTCCAGAATCCAACACTCGGCCGTAGTATGTCCTATGTCTTCATGATATTCACAATACAAGTGCGGATTTCGATTAATTGCTGTCTCCGTACGCATTGGGCGCGGCTCTGGAAGTATCCTATCCTCTCTTAGCGCTAAAAATATCTGTCGTTGGTTTGGAAACGGAGTGACCCTTGGCGGACCGTAATTGATGAAGCTTTCCCTTGGGAAAGTGGTCCCTCTTGCATTACCCTCCGGTAACTCCCTGTTTTGTGGTCGGGTTTCCAGACTTGGCTGCTTTTGCTGTATATTCTGGTCGTACTGGCCTTTCGGTCTTTGACGTATTTGTTTATATTTTGCTTCATGGTAGTCTTCTACGTTTGATTTTTTGTACGATCTTTCCATAGCTTCTGCAAACGTTGATGGAAGATCCCGTACTAAATCTCCTGAAAATCTGGTTGGTCTTAATCCGTTAACTAGTGCTATCAGGACTCTTTCTTCTGAACAAACAACTTTTTGAACTGCTATCGCGAACCGATCCATATATTCTCGTGTTGATTCTCGATCTCCCTGTACAACTGTTAACAAAGTTGTATTTAAACCTTTGCGCCTTATTTTATGCCCGAAGGCAACTTTGAACGATTTTTCCAAGTCTTTGAATGAATTAATGCTTCCCACAGGAAGGTTCCTGTACCATCCCACTGCTTCTCCCTTCAAAGTTCTCCTAAACATACGACACCAAATGTCTTTTCGCCCTGTGGTGTCCTCCATTTCCATACGGAATGAATGAACATGATCTTCCGGATCCGTCGTACCATCATATGATGTAATTTTTGGGGCTCTCCACCCCGTCGGGTATCCTTCCACTAAAAGATGTCGTGCTAGAGCTTCTTCATTATCTGTTGGTGTTAGTTGGTCCAGATAACCAATTGACGGCCGTACGGGCATGTTTTCATGTATATTCCTATTTGCCATTGACACAATTTGCTCTTGAAGTTGTCTTTGATTATTTTGCAAATCCGCGATGACTGTTAGGAGTTGACTCTCCCTTGATTCCCGTAATATGGGAAATGTTCTTCCATATTCCCTTTGGTCACTCCTGTGTTGTTCTGGTGATCTTGATCGGCTTTGCTCCGACCAACTTGCAGAACCCCCATCTTTTGGCATTGACTCTACAAATAGCCGAGGGTCCTCACACGTATGCTACTGAGGGTGATAGGGTGCTTCTTCGATATTTTCTTCTAAGTGCACCGGTTCGCCTACACCTTGATTTTCAAGAGGAACCGTTGACAGCCGATTCCTGTGCGTCTCTGCCGCCGAGTTTTCTAAGTTTTCTTCCATCTGAATTATCCGCTCCGGCTGCTCTGAATCCATTTCGCGTGTTCGATTCACGTCAGGTTCACCACTGATCGCGTCCCTTTGGAAATGTGGCAGATCTACTCTATTCCCGTATAATCACAAGTATCTTACAAGTATATTCTAAGTGTATTACAAGTGATCCTCTCCCTTTTACACTTCACCCCTAGGGGTATTTATACAATTTCCTATCGGACTCTGAGCCCTATGCTTTCGGATTAGGATCCGGTATAACGGATCCGACATACTTGGGACGCCATCTTTGGGAAGTTAATCGCTCGGGCTGACGGGTCCTTCCAGCCGACCTGGTCGGGCGAGTGTTTGTGGGGCTGACGGGTCCGCCCGGCCGGTTTGAACGGGCGAGTATCCTTGGGACGACTTGGACTTTCTTCTTTCATTCATCTCGCTGGGTCTTGCTTCTGGACTCCTTTGTGGGCCTGGGCTGGTAACTTGGGGGTACCATCAGGGTCCAATATAAGTGATTATACATCTCCATCAATTTCTGCCCAACTTCAACGTAGTTGCTCGTATCATCTGTACAAATTTGAATAAAAGTTTAAAAACAAGTCTGAAATTTAATAAAAAAGTATGAAAATCATCTCTAAAGAATCAGAAGATGTGATGATTGAGATCTGGTATAGAATAAAATTAGAAAATAAACAACAGAAAATGAAAATCAGGAAGAAGAAAATGAAAATCTAGAAAAGATTCGGCAATTGGGGAGTGACGATTGGAATAAGACGGCAAGGAGAGGAACGACGATAGCAAGGAGAGAGAAGATGAAAATGAAAAGGAGAGGAGAGGGAAATGAAATTAGGGTTTAGATTTTAAGATATAAAATTAAGGTTTAGAAGGTGTAATTTATTAAATATGTACACTAAATTTTTTATATAAAATTAGGAAGCAGTTTTCAGTAACGGTACTTGTTCTGTCAGACACCTATTACGGTACTTGTCCGTTGGCTAGGCGAAGCGTGACCGTCCGTTGTAGATGTCTCCGATTAGACCGACGGTGGTCGTGATTGTCCTGCCACAACCTTACCTGCTGCTGTAGCTTGGTTGTCTCATTTAATTTTTCTTTCCGTTCACCTGCTCGGTCGCGCATGTTTATCTATATTTCTCTGTCTTATTTTTAAGTTTATTTCCTTGTTTTTGTATATTCCCTGCACCAAAAATCTGTCGATGTATAGATGGATATGTATCTCCTGTCCTAATGTCATTCTGTACTGTATATGAGTATATCCATATGTAATAGCTAAGTCGTCTGGAGTCATCTTTAATTTTTTGAAATTCTGAAAACCATTCTTTGTACACAGAACTGGAAATCACTAATCCGTGACTATGCCTCAACTTATTTTAGTAGAATTCTTTAGAAAAACAAAATAGAAAACCACATGATAATTCCTTTATAGATTAATTAAAATTGCAGATAACATGATAATATACAATGGTAGAGAAATTTTTTACATAGTAGACAATTCATAATGGAAAAACAAAACAAAACAGAAATGTTCTATTGATTAAAACCAACATTGTGCCTGGATACCTTCACCACAAGTGTGTTCTCCGATAGAATGTGAAACAGAATCTTGAATTCACAGACATCCCCAACCTCAAGTTTATGTTCCTCGATGAATTCTTTCCACGCTTAATAGAGACGGTATCCAGTGTGGCAATGTGAACGGAAAACACTAACTTTGGAGATGAATAATTTGCCAAATTTTCCCATGATTGAATATGTGTTGCGGATGAATTTTTTTAAGTAAGGTCTGCAATGGTGAATTTTTTTAGTTGATCACCGTAAACCGTAAAAACACAACATCATCCAATCAAAGCAAAAACGCGAAAAACAGAACACTAGAAACCCAAAAAACAGAACAGGAATGTAAAAAATGAGAAGACATACCAAAGACCACTCTTGCCATTCAAATCGACAAACGAACTCCTCCTTCTTCGTTCCTACGTCGTCGGTGATTGTATTTAATCGCTTGGAAGAACCTGCTATGATGTAGTCGGTGGTTGTATTGCAATGAACTGATCTTTTTTGGGGATAGGGTCTTGTCATTTTATATTAAATATAGGGTATTGCAATGAACGGACGGCTTGGACAGCCACAGATTGTGTTGAGGCATGGTGTCGGACGGTGGTAGATCTAGAGGTGTCCGACGTGATACCAAATGGCGTACTGGCAGGCCTCCTGGAACGTACGATGTCACGTCGTTCGCTCCATGCCGCTACGGCTGCGAGCTGAGTAGCCATGTTGATACGCGCCCAAAATGTTGACCTCTTGAGCCTCCCGCCTGACTCTACTCCGGAACCGTGGATGGTCGACGGACGGTGATCAGGCACGGTACCGTTTGATCGCCGGTGCGGACAGTATTTTTTGTATAAGATTATATTAATTATTTATATTTTAAAAGTTTTTTATAAAAAAATTCAAGTTTCGGTTCAATCGGATTTGGTTTGAGTCTTATCGGAACAGATCTGAAAAAATCGAGTAAAAAAATACTCATGTTTGAATCGTTCATATCTGGTTTTATGGCCGAAAATCGACCCAAACCCAACATATTCGAATTGGCCCACGCTCACCCCTAGTCTTGTACCACATCAAAAAAAAAAAAAAAAAAAATTAATAATTTCGGATTGTTTGATGGACATTTATAACTTTGTGGGTACAAATCCAAATAACACCATGTAAAAATGGGCGCAATTCGACTGAAAATATAATAATTACATAGTAAGACCAAATGGACTTGCCGCCGGAAACAACTCCGCAACCGTTACTTCTTCGCCAGACTCCCTCCGGCGCTACTGTTGTCAAACCGGAAACCATCACCATTCCTCAACCCAATCAAAGTAACTCGACTCCGGAGGCTAAAGAAAGAGTTCTCCCACTCCGCCCTCCTGCTATCACCATCCCATCTTATTCGAGTAACTAACCCTAACCCTAATCTCGATACCAATTGTCTCTCTCTATATTAAATTTCATTTTTTTTTTGCATTGCAGGATGGTTCTCATGGACGTCGATCCACGAGACTGAGGAGAAACTCGTTCCAGAGTTTTTCGATGGGAAATCCCCATCTCGGAGCCCTGGTTTCTACAAGCGCATTAGAGACTCCATCATAAGGAAATATTACGAAGGTTCCGGCAAGAAGATCACATTCACCGACGTTCGAAGAGGTCTCATTGCTGATGTTGGGTCCGTGCGGAAAGTGTTCGACTTCCTAGAGACATGGGGGTTGATAAATTACACGCCGCCTCCGGTGACGAAGGAGAAGGAGAAGAAGAAGAGCGTTGAGAAGAAGGGGGGGAACAGTGCAGAAGGTGTGGCGAAGAAGGACAACAACATTGAGGATCCGGCAACAAAGACTTGTTCAGGGTGTGGAGCTATTTGTAGTCAAGCATGCTTCTCCACAGAAAAGGTTTCTTCTTAGCTAATTGTATCTACTTTTTGATGCTTTGACTGGGCATCTAGATTTTAAAATATGGGTTGAATTGGATCGGTTTTCAGACGGAGATCATACTTTGTGCAAGGTGCTTTGTTCGAGGGAACTACCGTGCTGGTCTAACTTCATCTGACTTCAAGCGACTTGATATTGAAGAAGCTGCTGCTGCTGCCGCTGCTGCCGCCGCTTCTTCGTCTGGTGGCCGTGCTTCTTTTGGCCAGATCAAATCAGAGTGGTCGGAAAAGGAAACACTTCATCTTTTGGAATCGGTCTTGCATTATGGTGATGACTGGAAGAAGGTGGCGGAGCACGTAGGTAATGGGAGGAGCCAGCTTGAGTGTATTGGTCGTTTTATAAAGCTACCATTTGGGGAGCAATTCATGGCCACTGTTGGCGGTGGACGGCAGGATTTAGTTTTTTCTGACAATGAAAAGGAGGAAGATGACGATGATTCAAACCTTGCAGCTAAGCAAATGCGTCTTAATCCACTTGCTGATACCAGCAATCCAATAATGGCTCAGGTCTGTTTTTTCATGGTATTAGAGCTTGTTAAAAATAATCTCTTCAGTTTGATTTCTTTTTCTTCACGTTTTCTCTTGTTCTGCATCAGATATTCGGAGCTTATGAGATATTTTTAGGTCTGTTTTTCTTATTCATTGTTGTGGTATTAAAAGCTAAGAAATAATTAGTTTAACAAAAATTCATCATTCTTCTCATATGAAATGATTTTTCCTTTCAAACGGTAAATACTGGTGTCCCTTGTACAATTGTACATGGAGATTAATGTTTGAACCCCCTACATGGCTACATCTGTACCATCATACATTCATACAAGTGTTTGAGGATTGAAGAAAATATATTGCACAATCTTCAATCACATGAGAAAACCACACACCAACAAAATCGTAAATATTTATTGGAATTGTTTGAATGAAGAATTTCATTGCAAAATCCATAATTCAGATGTGATGATGATATTGTATTGTTATTTTCACCATTGCAGGTAGCCTTATTATCAGCCATGGTGGGTTTGGATGTAGCAGATGCAGCAGCAAGGGCTGCAGTTAGTGGTCCAACGGACGACCTGGTAATGGATATTGGCAGTCACACTAACTTAGTTGTTAGGAAAGAAGAAGAAAAAGAACCGATAACCAAAATGGAAGAAGGTACACACTTGATGATATCAATCAGGTCATGTGTTTGACATTTTTTCCCACGGCATTTTAAACAATTAATTAACTTGTTTCTCTTTACTTTGTTATTTTTGCTTATGCAGACGTTGGCATGGAACATAGAAGAAAAATGTTGGAAGAAGCAATCGTAGAGGCAAAAGTGCAGATCAAAAAGGAGCATGAAGATCTGGAGCAATCTATATCAGACATAGTCAATGTTCAGATGAAGGAACTCCATGAAAAAATGGATAATTTCGAAGCGATTGAATTATTGATGGAGAAAGAAACCTCGCAGTTAAGACAAATGCAGAAACTCTTCTTTGAAGATCAACTCAGTTCCCTCCAATACAAGCATTCTTTAGAAACTGCAGTGGAAGATAAGATTAAAATCCCACCAAGATGAGCATTTCGCCTCTGCCTTGTTTCCTTTTTTTGTTTGGCCTTCAGTACGTACTATTTTTTCTAAATAATAAATATTTTGATCATTGCTTTCAAATTTTTTATTTATTTTAAATTTCGCCTTCTTGAGCCAATGAGCCATTTCGGATTTTCGGGGGGTGTTTATAAAATTCCAATCCAATTAGGAATTCAAAAACTAACCTAGACTGGAAAGAGTCGTTGGAGATTCTTCATACCCGTTTAGACTGAGAATGAACATATTTAATCTCACCTTTCTCCATTTCTTCACTATCGTCGTCTCACTCCTCTTCCTTCTTCGTCGCCTTCGTCTTCAGAGAGCGAGAAAGACAGAGAGAAACATGGGTGCGCCTAGGGCTATGGATCTGTACGAGAAACTCGAGAAGGTTGGAGAGGGAACATACGGCAAGGTATATAGGGCTAAGGAGAAAGCAACCGGCAAGATTGTGGCGCTCAAGAAAACTAGACTTCCGGAGGACGACGAGGGCGTTCCCGCGACTACTCTCCGGGAGGTTTCCCTTCTTCGCATGCTTTCCTCTGATCCACACGTCGTCAGGTGAGTTTGGGTTCTTTTTTCTTGAAAAAAAGAGAGTCGGCTTGCGACGACGGTTTTCTTTTCATTTTCATTTTGGTTCCTCGGAGTTTTTTTTTGGGAGTGATTCCGTAAATCACAGGTTGCTGGATCTGAAGACAGGGAAGAATAAAGAGGGGAAGACGGTTCTATACCTGGTGTTCGAGTACATGGATACCGACATGAAGAAGTTTATCAGGAGCCACCGTGCGGTCGGACAGATTCTTCCTTTTTCGACCGTCAAAGTTCTGATGTTCCAGCTGTGCAAGGGGTTAGCATTCTGCCACGGGCGTGGAGTCCTCCACCGTGATCTTAAACCACACAACCTCCTCATGGACAAGAAGACACTGGTTCTGAAAATTGCCGATCTCGGTTTGAGTCGCGCCGTGACGATTCCTCTGAAAAAGTACACCCACGAGATCCTGACCCTCTGGTACAGAGCCCCCGAGGTTCTTCTGGGCGCGACCCACTACTCCACTCCGGTGGATATGTGGTCCGTGGGGTGCATCTTTGCGGAATTGGTGACGAAACAGGCACTCTTCCCCGGTGACTCGGAACTCCAGCAACTGCTCCACATATTCAGACTACTCGGAACGCCGAATGAGAAGGTGTGGCCGGAAGTGGCAAAGCTGCCGAATTGGCATGAGTACCCGCAATGGGAGCCGAAGAAACTCTCGGAAGCCGTGGCTGGTCTTGAAGAAAACGGAGTCGATCTTCTTGACAGAATGCTGCAGTATGCCCCGGAGAAACGAATCTCGGCAAAGCAAGCACTGAAACATCCGTACTTCAATGATCTCAACAAAGAGTTGTATTGAGAGTTTGAGATTTGAGATAGATGTTTTTGTTGTTGGCAAATGTTGTTTGCTTCTCTTAGACATAGACTTTTATCAGTTTATCAGTTTATCAGTTTGGTTGGCGAATGTTGTTTTCTTTATCAGTTTTTTTCTCTTTTACACCATGGATCCGGCATACATGGTCGTTAACTACGGTCGAAACTAATTAATTTCACCGGAAGATCGAGACTCATCAGTACGTTGGTATGAAGGAATAAATTTGGTTCACACCAGGTGATAATGATGCTTTTAATGATTGAATTGTCATAGTGATGCATTTAAAAAAAGTTTTTTTTTTACCACGTGGATGTCACGTGTTTTATCCGTTCCTTCGGTTAGGTAGATTTCGTCTTCAAACACAGACTAAATAACAAATCCAACACTTTGTTTTTCCAGCTTTCCCAACCTTTTGACTTATCGATCTATCTGTTTTCTTCTCCTATTTGATTTGGGTTCTTTCCAATTTCGCTATTCTTCTATTTGAAGAATCCTCTATTTTCCAACCCAGTATTTGCGCAGAAGAAAAATTGGGTCTGTTTCGAGATCGATGTTCGTTGTCGGAACGGGTGGTTTCGAGATAATTTAGTGGGTTCGCGTTCTTCCTTCCTTCCGTCTTCTTCTGTTCAGGGTTTTCTCTCGCTCCGTTCACTGCCAACTTTTTTTTTTTGAAATAAATGGTGGGAATTCGAGGTGACAAGTATTATCTATCTCTCAGGTGATAATTTTTTTTTTTTTGCTCTAAGGATTCCTGGATTTGGATTGGGGAAAGATAGCGGAGAAGGGTAGAGGAAGGATCGGGTCTTTTGATGTTTTTTTTCCTATGAGAATAATCTGTGAACAAGCATAGATAATATTTTTGTTAAAGGCAAAATGAGTGAGGGGGGGGACAACAAGGAAGAACCTGAACGTGTGCCACTGGAGGAAGCTGGTGACGAAAAGACTGTTGGAGAGGCAGTTAAATTGATGTTCAACAAGGACAATAACGACCCACAACGGCCACAAAAGAGTGAGATGGAGGCAGCTAGTAATGATACTGTACAGATTCTAACAGCAGAGAAAGGAATGAAAGAAGAATCAAAACTTGAAAGAGAGAATGATGCTGATGCCATTGAGGATGATGCTGATGAGGAAGAAGAGGAAGAAGTAGAGGAAGAAGAGGAGGAGGAGAGTAATTCTATGGCTTATGATGATTTGAAGAAATCAGAGAATTGCCAAATGATTTCTATCATCAACAAAGTGGAGAAACATGAGTATGACATAGTTGATGATAACAATGACGATGGCACAGAGGAGGAACAAGCTGCTTTCATGAAGGAGCTAGAAAACTTTCATAAAGAGATGGTTTTGGAGTTCAAACCACCCAAATTCTACGGAGAAGGGCTCAATTGTCTTAAGTATGCTCCTGATTTTGTTTGTTTGTAGAAATATCAGACTTGATGGTCGTGTATTATTTTTTCATCTGTAGGTTATGGAAAGCAGTGACAAAATTGGGCGGCTATGATCAGGTGGGTAGGCTTTTTTACATGAAAATCAAATGTTTTGTTTTGTATTTTGATTGATTTGTTTTAGGTGACTTCTTGCAAATTGTGGAGGCAAGTTGGAGAGTCATTCAAACCTCCCAAGTAAGAACAAGCCCAATCACCTGAAAAAAATTTATCTTGCTTTGACAGTTTCAAGTAAATAATTATAGATATTTCTTGTTGCAGAACCTGCACCACTATTTCTTGGTCTTTTAGATGTTTCTACGAGAAGGTGATTTATTTTTCAATGTTGCAAGGATTTTATTTGTCGATGACATCAATGCCCCTTTTGTTTTTTGTGCACTTTGCAGGCACTTCTTGAGTATGAAAAATATAAAATTCGTATAGGAGACCTCGAATTTCCCATTTCATCGCTTGGAGAACCTACTCCTCTTGTTAATATGGTGATCTGATAATTCATTCTTTTCTGCTGTAAATATGTAATGTTTTTTCCATAGCTTTTTTTTTCCTCTTCAGCCAAAAATTGCAACACAGTCATCAGGATCTGGTAGAACCATAAGAGATGCTGCTGCTCGAGCCATGCAAGGCTGGCATTCTCAGAGGATTCATGGAAATGGTGAAATTAATGATCCAATTATTAAGGTTGATTTAAACTTGAAAGCTCTAGCTGCTGGAACCAAGGTTTTTTCTACCATTTTAATTCAAGCATTCTTATACGGTTCTGTTTTGTAGGATAAAAACTCAGTCTCCCTTGCAAAGCATGATAAACAACATAAAACTTCTGGTATGAATGACTCTTAGCTATAAATTCAATATCTAGTCAAATTAGTTATTCCCATAATCATGTAGTAGTTAGTTAATTCTTAAGTGAAGATTGCTTCCAATTTGTACAAATATAAATAGTTGATTAGTTATTAGTAGTTAGTAGTTAGTACTTAGTAGTAAGTAATTAGTTAGAGTGTGTTCCAACTGAATATCATTCCAATTGAATCCTATGTAGGTATGATCAAAAGGAAAAAAGTGCCATCATTTGAACGTTTTACCAGACCTGCTCGTCCAAAGATCGCTACTGATTCTGAGTAAAGGATTTTACTTCCTACTATCAACTCATTGATTTTTAGAGATTAATTTAGCAATGCTTTAATTTGTTTTACGGCATCTCAACTTAACAGAATAGATGTAGTTGTTGATGATTTTGGACCTCCTGCTGATTGGGTAAAGATCAATGTGCGGAAAACAGTAAGTTAGTCACTTCCCTACCATGAATTATGAACGACTTTCTTCTTTTTCTTTGGTGGTTTTCTTTTCATTGCCATGTATATGTAAAATTCTGGAATGCAGAAGGATTGCTTTGAAGTGTATGCTCTGGTTCCTGGTCTTTTACGTGAAGAGGTATGCTTGTTGTTTCTTTCCGTAGTAATTTGCATTTATATAAAAATTCATATTATATTGTCGGGTATTCAGGTACATGTTCAGTCTGATCCTGGTGGCCGTTTGGTTATATCCGGCGAGCCAGAGCATCTAGATAATCCATGGGGGGTAACACCATTTAAAAAGGTAAAGATGAACTCAATCATCACATTTTGATGTTAATACTAAATACAAATTCTCAAATCTCAATAGAAGGATTATTATTCTCATGGATTTCAGATCATCTCACTGTCGTCAAGAATCGACCCGTATAAGACTTCAGCTGTGGTGACATTACATGGTCAGTTGTTTATACGTGTACCATTTGAATCGTCAGATTTATAGTGTATTCATTCCTCAATCTCAATTGGATAAATAAGAATTAAATATAATGATGTAAGTCTCAGGGTTTTTTCAGCTTCTTTTAGACAAAATCCAATCTTTCTAACATTTCACTGCCGCTCTTTTCTGGACATTTTTGTTTCCATTCATTAGATGGACCAGAAAATGTTGCAGGCGTTTCAGTTTCTTAACATTCTCAGGTTTTCTTAATCTCCTCCTTTCAATCACTTACTCCGAATGTTAAATTGTGTATTTTTGTTAATTGAACTTAGATATTGGAACCATCTAAATAATAAAATTACTTAGGGATATTAGGATATATAATGTCTTAAAATGTAAATGATTATAAACAAAGACCAATAAGTCTGAATTATATTGAGGAGTTAGTGTGGTTAATGAGTCTGTAATTGGGATGTAAATATGTTGAATTTTCGAAAAAAAAAAAGTTATTTCATTTTGGCTAGTTAATTATTTCTTTGTGAGATTTTCATTTTCATTTTCTTTGCTTTATTTTCTTTTATTCTTTTGAAAATTGTGTTACTCTTAGTGTTTGTTACAATTCGTGTAACATGACACGAACACGATTGACTGACGCAATTATTTTTTTCATCGAAACGAACATTACACTAATACGATCCGTGTTTAAAAAAATTAACACAGATAAATTATTTTTGCGTAAAATCATTTTAAAATTTAAAATATACTAAATAAGAAGTTTAAAAGTTCGATTAAGAGAGATTTAAATTTAAGAGAAAAATAAAAAAAATGAGACTTTATATTTTAATGTTTTACAAAAAATATCAGGTAAGAATCCTTTTTTTGGGTTTTTACATGAGACCTTAATTTGTACCTTTCATTTTTTCTGACTCATCCTGTCCCTTCCTTCACAACCTGTTGCAATAGGTGATGAAATTTTTTTTTAAATATTTTTTTTATTGTGGGATTCTTTTTTTTCTTCATCTCTCTCTCAGACATTCCCTCCTTCCCTCCAAATGTCAGATTTCTTCTCTCTCTACCTCCGTCTTCTCTCACTCACATTTTTCCCCCTCTATCTCTCTCTATTTTATCCGTTGTGTTCTTAGATGAATGTCAGATTTTTTGTTTTTTTCTTCATCCTTGTCAAATTTTCTTGTATTTCTTATTGTACTCCTCTATTTGTCATTGTACTCTACTAGGTGTCATTGTACCCCTAGTTGTATTGCAGTTTTTTTTAATATTTTTGTCATTTTCCTCTTGTCTTTATCTTCCATCCCATCTAATCATTTTATTCCCATTTTTTGCATGTTCTTATATTTTTGTGCACTACCTTGCTACTTTATCGTTAACTTCTGATAAAATAAATCAATGACCTCTTTGTTCTACTCTCTCTTACATTTTGTCAACACTATCTTTTTTCTCTTTCTAAATCGTTCTTACCAACAACCATATTGTCATTCAATCTGTCTCTACTTGATATTGCCACCTTGTGTCAATTTCACACACTTTCTTTTTCCTCAATGTTTTTTTTTTCATTCCACCTCAGTGTTTATCATCTTCCCTCTTTAGCTCTTCCTATCTTGAAACCCAATCTACCATATAACGTTAATTTGAATTTTCATTTTAATTCACCTCAAAGTCAGGCAAATATTAATCCTACAGCTTGTAATGTCAAAATTTCAACGTCCTTGGAGCTTGATGCCCAAGACAGCCATAAATTTGATTCAGATTTCGTCACATGCACCTCTGCTGATATTAGAGATACTAATATAAGTTGTGAAACTGCTAAAAAACACGAGAAGTATTCTGAATTTAATTATTCATCTCCTGGTCAATATCAGAATTCTCCGGATAATGTTAATGGTTCTTCTACTAATAATCATTCAAATAAGTTGTGTCCTATTATCGGCCAAGTATTCCCTTCTTTTCATTTGTCTATTCAATCATACTATGATTTCGCATCCACTGTTGGATTTTTAGTTTGTTTAGGATCGACTAAGAATATATTGGACGAAGAGTCGGGACAAAAATTTTTTATAATGAAAAGGTTATTGTGTTCTAAACAAGGTAGTCCTAGTCCACTACTTCCACCAACTAACGTTATTAGGCGGAAGAATGATATTTCTAGATGTGGTTGTCAAGCAAGTATTAAATTTAAAAGAATTGACAGATCTGATCAATGGATTACCGATACTATCAATCTTGATCACAATCATCCACTTACTACCCCTTCAAAACTTCGATACCTTCCAATAAATCGGTCCATATCGCATACGTCTAGATTACTATTTGCCTCGTTAGGCGAAGTTAATGTTCATGTTTCACAACAGAGTGCATATTTCTCTCAACAAGTCGGTGGTATTCATGTTTCACCCACTACGCTACTATCTATTATATTTCTGCTAATACGAGTATTTAGACGAATAATTTATTTATCGACTACGCTACTATCTAGTGTAGTTCTGCTGATACGAGTACTTCGACGAACAATTCATTCACCCAATACGCTACTATCTAGTGTACTTCTGCTAATACGAAAACTTGAACGAACAATTCACTCACCCACTACGTTATTATCTAATGTACTTCTGCTATTAGGATTACTTACACGAACAATTGATTCACCGACTACGTTATTATCTATTGTACTTCTGCTTTATAATTACTAACACGAACATGTGATTTATCAACTACGGTACTTTTGTTAATACGAATATTTATACGAATAATTCATTCAACAACTACGCTACTGTTTAGTATACTTCTGCTAATACGATTGCTTCCACGAACAATTGATTCACCGACTATGCTACTATCTAGTGTACTTTTGCTAATACGATTGCTTCCACAAACAATTGTTTAACCGACTACGCTAATAACTAGTGTACTTCTGCTATTATGAGTACTTAGACGAACAATTTATTCACCGACTACGCTACTATCTAGTGTACTTCTGCTAATACGAGTATTTATACGAACAATTCATTCAACAACTACGTTATTATTTAGTATACTTCTGTTAATACGATTGCTACCACGAACAATTGATTCACCGACTACGCTACTAGCTAGTGTACTTCTGCTATTATGATTACTAACACAAACATGTGATTTATCGACTACGTTACTATCTAATGTACTTCTGCTAATACGGGTATTTAAACGAATAATTTATTCATCCATTACGATATTATCTAGTATACTTCTGTTAATACGAGTATTTGGACGAATAATTCATTCACCCACTACACTACTGTAGTGTACTTTTGTTAATACGAGTACTTAGACGAACAATTCATTTATCACTATGCTGTTATTTAGTTTACAGAAAATTGAAAAAAAAATCAGTGTAAAATACACAAAATCTGATATTAGAAATTGCAAAAAAAATGAAATAAAAAATAATCGAAAGTAATCGAAATATTATGAAAGAAAATCGCAAACAATCTGTATAAAAAAAAAAAAAAAAAAAAAAGATTTCAATCACAATCGGAAAGAGAGAGAAAATTGAATCAATCGCAATCGGAAAGAATAAATTTTGATTTCAATCACAGTCGAAAAGAAAATTGATTTCAATCACAATTAGAAAGAAAAGAAAATTTGATCTCCCAATTCGTAAATATTAAATTGGTTTCAACCCGAAAAAAAAAATTTGATTTCAAATTGGAAAAAGTAAATATCGAAATCGGAAAAAGAAAATTGATTTCAAATTGTAAACATTAAATTGATTTCAAATTGGAAAGAAAAAAAATATTGATTTTAAATCGCAAAATTAAATTGATTTCAAATTGGAAAGAGAAAAAAAAATTGATTTCAAAGAAATAAATTGATTCCTGTTTCAACGAAAGAGAATGGACCCAAAGAAGTAACAACTTTTCCAGAGGAGGATGAGGAGCTGGTTGTCACAGAGACACCTAATCTTTTTCTGTCTGCGTCCACCATTGTTTCTTCTTCAGAAGTTTCCAGCGCAGTACCAAAAGCAATGTTAGGACGAAGTGGAGACGATCCTAAAAATGAGGTCAGTGGCGGATGGACGGAAGGCCGGAGGTCAGTGACGGGAGTGATGCTGTGAAAGTGATTCGTCCGTACATGTACTGAAGATTCGTTAGATCTCGGACGGAGGGCGAAATATCTCCGACGAGATTCATATATATTAGAGAGGTTACTGCACAAACCCAAAACCCATCAGCATAACAAGTTAGCAACAAGGTAAATAAACTCATGAACACCGAACATGTCAAAGACTCATGAAACTGGTTTATCGGAGCTCACGGACTCAATTTTGACTGGTAAGGTAACAGTTTATGAATGGTGTACCCACCTCCCCCAATAAGCAAAAGAGGTACGTTGAAAGATCGCATGTACCTCACGCATTCGCCATGGCCTTTAATCGAAAGATTGAAGCAACCCAGTCTATCGGACAACGAATCCACGCCGTACTGTAGCACCACGGCACCTGGTCGGAACATTTTCATGATTCTGCTCATGAGCTGTTTGAATAGAAACACGTAGCATTCGTCGTCGATCCCGGAGGGAAACCGGATCGTCTGGATGTGAAAACTGTAGACGTTAGAGGGCAAGCGGAGGCTACCGGAGGGATCGCACGTTGGGGCAAATAGAAAATACGAACGACGCTGCCAGATTTTTGGGTTTGTCGAGCTTGGGGGAGAACGAGGGTTTTGGGAAGGAGAAAGCTACTGGAATGGAGTTTTTGTTTAGAATAAAATAAATTTCTTTTTGCCTTTTTGGATTAGACAATGGTAGCTACTACAACTAGCTAGTGTCATATTTAGTACCTTCTATGTCAGGTAGCATGGAACGGTAGCATAACTGTACCAAATTTTTTTTCATGGAACGGGCTACTTGTTTACCAGATGGCATCTCAAAAAAATGGACGGTCCAGATATTCCCTTCAAACGGACAGCTACGAAGAGGATTCTCATGAGAATCCTTTTTTACATGATATGAACCGTAATGTTTTACAAAATTTATCAGTTAAGAACCCTCCATATGTGTTTTCATTTGAGACTCTCATCCTAACCTTCTATTTTCTTCCAACAAATCCTGACCGGTGCTCTGAAACCTGTTGTTGTCGGTTTCACCTTCTCTCCTCTTCTTTCCTTTTCTTAATTATTTTAATCGAAATATTCTCTCTTCAACTCCACGTAATCTTTTGTTGTCAGTAAGAATTTTTTTTTCTGCTCGTCGAACATCTCATTCCACCTCTCCCATGTCAGGCCTGATTTTTCTCTCTCCACAGCTGTTCTTTGCCATCAGTAATTCCTCTGTAATCCCTACGTCGTCGTGTATCTCTCCTCGTCTTTTGTTTTTTTTCCTTCGATTCCCCTCCGCCGACATCGGATTTCATTTCTTCCCTCTCTACCTTACAACGATATCCGCAAGCTTCCAAATTTTTTTCTCTCCACCTTCTTACCATGGGTTCTTCCTCCATTTGCATTTTCTTTCCTTCTCCTTCCGTCAGATTTTTCGAATTGTACCTGTTAATCTCTTTTCTATAACTTCTAATTCTTCTTAGACTAGTCACATCTCCCTACTTCTATTTTCTCTCACATTACCTCTACCTACATCTACCTTTTCCAGTCTGCCCTCCTAGTTGTTGTATTTTACCTTTCCAGTTCTTGTCCTCTTCCTCTTGTCATTATCTTTCATCCCATCAAATCGTTCTCTTCTCAATTGTCTCCCTCTATTACACTTTGAAGATCCTATAATGTACCTATAGGCATTGCTATGTCACGAGGATCTTCTGCTAAAATAATTAGATCACGTCACCATATAATATCTACATTTTTCAAATCATTATCTATCCAAATCGTTTTTCCCACACTGTCCTTACCTACTTTTTACCTGTCAATCCTCGATTTTCTCACCTTATCTCAATCTTCCTATGTTTTTTACTTTTTTTCTCCCATCGTCTTCTTCTTTCAATCTCCTTAACTGTTCATTATCATCTTTCTCTCTACCTACCTGAGTTCTTCCAACCCATCGTCTGTCCTCATTTTCTTCGACCTTCGTTTTTCAAGGTTAGTGTTCATTATTTTTTATCTTTTGTTTTCATGTTCTTACATTAAATGCTTCTTTTCTTTTCCCATAGCATATAATGGCTTCTCCACCACCATATGATAATGAAGATCGACCTTCCATCTTGCAAGTTTCCCCCAACACCAATTCAATCTTCGTGACCCTTCCTGCTTATCGTTCACAACAGTTTACATACGATCATACAAACACATCTTGCAACGTTAGTCTTAATTTTCATTTCAATTCTCCTCAAGGTCATACCAATGATAATCCTATAGCCTCCAGAGTAGATTTTTCGACCTCCTTGGATCCCGATATCGCTGGCAGCACCATATATCAGTCAGAATTTGTCCAACGCACCACTGCTGAGATCACGGGATCCTCTCCTAATATGTGTTATGGAACTGCTAGAACACCAAATATTTTGAATTTTCAGTTCAATTCTCCTCTCTATCAGAATATTGTTAATCCTACAGCTTGCAATGTCAATATATCTACCTCTGATGAAGCACGAAATCTGCTACCAGTAGGCTCGCGGGGTTGTGAGGAGGGCCGGAGGCTTTGGAGTCCACGACGCGCGCTCTACGTCAAATACCTGCAGAAGAGGAGGGGAATCGGCGACTCACTTGGGGAGTAGACGATTCAGGCTCCTGAATTGCTCTAGTGTGGAGTGTAGTTTAGTGGGAATGACTTGGGAGTGAAGTACCCCCAAGGACTCCTTTTATAGGGTCCTGGGGGCGTTTCCCCATCCTAACCCTATCCCTAACCCTAACCTTAACCCTAACCCTAACCCTAAATAAACCTGGATCTATTAAGGCCAAAGCGACAAAATAGATTTCTAATGTAGGGTACTAGTTAGAGTCGTAGGTAGATGATTTCGAAAGAGTGTTACAAAAATAAAATCTAACTATTCTATTTTGTAACTTGTACTAGCATAGAGACTAAGAGACTACAATTCTAGATTTGAACCCTGGTGTTTTAGCCAAGCTCCAGCCATAGCGACAGAGTGACTCTCGATCCTCATCAAGGCCATAGCTACAAGATGGGATAGGATCATTAAGGCCAAAGCGACAAAATGATCCTTGAGTGAAAATGAGGGTATCGTTGATTGAGTCGTAAATTTAGAATCTCGGGGCTAAATTCGTAAATGAAAGTCCGATTTAGATTCTTAAGTCGCACTTTGGACTCATAAATCGTAAACTAGACTTGTGATCGTAATTTAGCCACTTTGGACGTAAATTGGATTTTGTAAC
The DNA here is from genome assembly GCA_001185155.1 of Zostera marina. Lineage (NCBI taxonomy): Eukaryota > Viridiplantae > Streptophyta > Magnoliopsida > Alismatales > Zosteraceae > Zostera > Zostera marina. The sequence continues at coordinate 66,579 of LFYR01002199.1, read as the reverse complement.
CATCACTTAGACTCGTGGGACGTAAGCTAGGTCTGAGCAACGGGTATCATCCAACCAAAGCGATGGATGATATATGAGGTTGAAGAGACGGACGTCATCCAGCCGAAGCGATGGATGATTGATCCGTCTGAAGCGATGAGTGATTATTCTAAATATGATATTGCATACATATCTCTATGGATTAAAGAGAAATTTATTTAGAATAATATCGCTATTGAGAATACATAAAAATAGTATGAGCGACAAACAAAAGAATTAACGTATTTTTTGGTCGGTGGTTGCCACTGATAGAAGCATAGCCTGCATGGTTACTCTGGCCAATCCTATCTCCTAACAGGTGATAGTTCCTCACTACTAGCGTGATGCACTTGATTGCGAGTGTGAACTGTGGCTCTGGTTGCCATCATTGTCATAGGATTGAGAGCGTGGGCTATGGTCATAACTGTTACTGGGCTGAGAGTGTGAGCTATAGCTTTCGTGGCCATAACTGTTACCAGACTGAGAGTATGAGTTATGACTTTGGTGGTCATAACTGCTAATGAGAAGCTCCTCTCTGTATCGAGGAGAACTAGTTGAGGTTTCAGACTGGAAACTTGTATCCTTGTATGTATCCTTGTATGTATCGAGGACCGTCATACGCTTCTATCCTGGGTACCCGCCAGGTTGGTGGGAAAGATTCTTTCAAAAGGTCCTTGTGAAAAGAAGCGCTTTTGATTCTCAAGAACTCGATCGGACTGCTGGCAACTGGATTGTCGGCCAGTTTCCGACGGTGATCTTCCACGAACCTTGTTGTAAGAGTCTTGTCAGTGCGACTCTTGCTAGGTCCAGCCTTTGTTTTAGGAGGCACTGGAGATTTCCTTTTTTTCTCCGCAGATGGAGAATAGTAAGACCAGATTCACCCGCTCCTTCGCGGATGATGGTCTTGTTGCCCCTCGCTTTCTCGAGGTTGCTAACTCTTTTTTCTATGGAATCCATAAAGTTAATCAACCTCTCTTCTAGCGCAGGCACTCCCCCATTTGATGGGAGTGATGAGGGCACCTCATGTGCCGACAGTGGTGCATTGGAGGTTGGTATAGTACGGGAACCAACCCTCCTACCAGAAGCTCCTACTTCAGTAGCAATAGCAGGAGCTTTCTTTTTATGATCCTTAGTAAAAGGAGGCATAAATGGGATGGTTGCTTCTATCGGGTTGAAACAACAGACTACGAGTGGAAGTTTTTCCGAAGTGTCAGAAGCTTATGGGTAGGTACTTACTTGCCCCCCCGGGTGTCACAAAATGGAAAAAATTTTGTATAATATTTCTTTGTAATTTTGTGACCCCTTTGAGCAGTACTACTAGTCCCTAAAGTTTGAAATTAGCAAAAAAAATTTGCAACTTTTCTGCAGAAAATCGTGCCGCCGGAGGTCGTTTTTGGGAAATCCCAAAAAAGATTCCTTGCACTGTTGGAAAATTCTGTTTTTTTGTACTCGTAGAGAAATTTTTTTTCACGTGATGTGTGGACGTAAAATCCCAAAATCAGATCTGAGTATTCCGGAGGTGGACCGACAGAATCACTGAAAGTGAAAAAAGGCGAAAAGCCCCATACTCTTTTTTTACCGAAATGACGACGCGAATCCAGCCAAAGCGATGGATTTTCGTTTCAGTCAAAGAGCTGGGCTATGAGTGGTCTTATTCAGCCAAAGCGATGAATGAAGACGATGACCGAATCGACAATTTAAGTGTGGGAATCGGCGACTCAGAGTGGGAATCGGCGACTCAGTTGGGAATCGTCGATTCAGATGAGGATAGGTGATTTTCTATGAAAAATCCAGGCATTGACAACACTTGTTCAAAAAGCTAAAGGAATCGGCGACTCCCTAGGTGTAATCGGCGATTCAGCTTATGACCTTTTTTGAACCAAGCCGTGGATGGCGGTACACGGGTGTTTTGTCATGCTCTCTTCAGGGGGGAGTACTGGTGAGACATGCCTGATCACGTCAGTCACTCCCAGCAACGCCCTTCGATAAGGACTAGGGTTCCGTCGCTTTATGCCGGACCCCCGGAGAGTTTCACAAATGCGGAGGAAGTGTCTACGTCAAGTACTCAAGGAAACACCTGGGAATCGCCGATTGGGACTACCAAGTCGCCGATTCCAGGGGTGAATCGCCGACTCTAGGCCTCGTGGTCAGTTCTGGTAGACTGCCAACTTGGCTCATGGGGAGTCGGCGACTCCCATACCTGAGTCGCCGATTCCCAGCCGTTACTTGGGTGGGCCCACGTCATTAAGGCACTCCTTAATAGGATACCTTAATGGGGTGGGTCCCACGCTAATGAATGGGGAAACGTCCCCCAGGACCCTATAAAAGGGATCCTTGGGGGACCTCTACCCTCAAGTCATTCCCATTTGACCACACCACACCAGAGCAATTCAAGGAGCCCGAATCGCCTACTCCCAAGGGAGTCGCCGATTCCCCTCCACTTCTGTAGGTACATTGACGTAGAGCGCGCGTCGTGGACTCCAAAGCCTCCGGCCCTCCTCGCAACCCCGCGAGCCTACTGGTAGCAGATTCCGTGCTTCATCAGCTGGCGCCGTCTGTGGGACTATCAAACAACGATATCCCGTCGTAATCGCGAAATTTTCTTCGCAAAGTTCAGCTCAATTCCCTTAGGGTGAGTCGCTGACTTTGTGTCAAGGAATCTCCGATTCACACAGGCAATCGCCGACTCCACCTAGTGAGTCGCCGATTGCGGGTTATTCTGCTAGCTAAGATTGTTGTCCACGGCTCGGTTCAAAAAGGCCACAAGTTGAATCGCCGATTCCACATAGGGAGTCGCTGATTCCTTTAGCTTTTTGAGCAAGTGCTGTCAATGCCTTTTGCTCTGGCACTTTCACTTCCATATAGGTTGGATTTTTCATAGAAAATCACCTATCCCCATTTGAATCGTCGATTCCCACTTGAATCGACGATTCCACACTGAGTAGGCGATTCCCAAAATTGAATCGCTGACTCCCACACTGAGTAGGCGATTCCCACACTTGAATTGTCGACTCGGTCATCGTCTTCATTCATCGCTTCGGCTGAATAAGACCACACATAGCCCAGCTCTTTTACCGAAACGAAAATCCATCGCTTTGGCTGGACTCGCATCGTCGTTTCGGTAAAAAAAAAAAAAAAAAAAAAGAGTATGGGGCTTTTCACCTTTTTTCACTACCAGTGATTCTGTCGGTACATCTCCGGAATACCCAGATCTGATTTTGGGATTCTACGACCACAAATCACGTGAAAAAAGTTTTCTCTACGAGTACAAAAAGGCAGAATTTCCCAACAGTGCAAGGAATCTTTTCTGGGTTAGGTCTAAACAGGCATCCCGAAAACCACCTCCGGCAGCACGATTTTCTGCAAAAAATTTTCGATATTTTTTGCTAATTTCAAACTTTGGGGACTTGTAGTACTGTTCAAGGGGGTCACAAAACTGCAAAGAAATATTGTACGAAATTCTTTCTATTTTGTGACACCCGGAGGGGCAGGTACCTACCCATAGCTTCCGACACTTCGGAAGAACTTCCACTCGTAGTCTGTTGCTTCGACCCGATAGAAGCAACCATCCCGTTTATGGCTCCTTTTACTAAGGATCATAAAAAGAAAGCTCTTGCAACTACTACTGAGGTAGGAGTTTCTGGTAGGAGGGTTGGTTCCCGTACTATACCAACCTCCAATATACCACTTTCGACACATGAGGTGCCCTCATCACTACCATCAAATGGGGGAGTGAACCTAACTCCTGCGCTACAAGAGAGGTTGATTAACTTTATGGATTCTATGGAAAAAAAAGTTAGCAACCTCGAGAAAGCAAGGGGCAAGAAGGCCATCACCCGCGAAAGAGCGGGTGAATCTGGGTCTTACTATCCTCCGTCTACGGAGAAAAAGAGGAAATCTCCAGCACCTCCTAAGGAAAAAGCTGGACCTAGCAAGAGTCGTACTCACAAGACTCTTACAACAAAGTTCGTGGAAGATCTTCGTCGGAAGCTGGCCGACAATCCGGTTGCCAGCAGTCCGATCGAGTTCTTGAGAATCAAAAGCATTCCTTTTCACAAGGACCTTTTGAAAGAATCTTTTCCACCAACCTGGCGGGTACCCAAGATAGAAGCGTATGACTGTTCGAGTGATCCAAAAGATCATATCAACCTCTACCTTAGTGTCCTGGAACCACATACCACCGATAGCGGACTGTTGTGTCGGGCATTCCCCGGCACTCTCAAAGGCAACGCTTATCGGTGGTTCTCTGGTCTGCCAGCTGGCTCGGTCTCCAGCTTCGCGGACCTCTATTCGAAGTTCATCGCCCAACATGTGGGGATGATCCGAATAAAACACAGTGCCAACGCACTGCTCGCATTACGACAGAACAAACTGTCGCTGAGGGATTACACGATTAAGTTCACTTCGATGATGACAGAAGTAAATGACCTAATCCCGAGTGTGGCCATAGCAGGGTACATGAATGGGCTAATACCCTACTCCCCTTTGGCCCAGAACCTTACGCTCCATAAAGTGGAGACCCTCCCCGACCTCTTCCAACGAGCTCAATCGTTCATTGAGATAGAAGAGGAGAACAATAATAAGTTGGGCGGAGTCGAGCCGCCCAACCGGAAAAAACCTCGCTACGCTAAAGAAGATACATACGAGGATACAAGTTCCCAGTCTGAAACCTCGACTAGTCCTCCTCGATACAGAGAGGAACTTCTCATTAGCAGTTGTGACCACCAAAGTCATGACTCATACTCTCAGTCTGGTAATAGTTATGGCCAAGAAAGCCATAGCTCACACTCTCGGCCCAGTAACAGTTATGACCATAGCCCACGCTCTCAATCCTATGACAGTGATGGCAACCAGAGCCACAGTTCACACTCCCAATCAAGTACATCACGCTAGTAATGAGGAACTATCACCTGTTAAGAGATAGGATTGGTCAGAGTAACCATGCAGGCTATGCTTCTGTCAGTGGCAACCAGCGACCAAAAAATACGTTAATTCTTTTGTTTGTTGCTCATACTATTCTCATGTATTCTCAATAGCGATATTATTCTAAATAAATCTCTCTTTAATCCATAGAGATATATGCAGTATCGTGTTTAGAATAATCATCCATCGCTTCAGACGGATCAATCATCCATCGCTTCAGACGGATCAATCATCCATCGCTCCGGCTAGATGACATCCGTCTCTTTAACCTCATGTATCATCCATCGCTTTGGCTGGATGATACACGTTGCTCAGACCTAGCTTACGACCCGCGAGTCTAAGCGATGGTTACAAAATCCAATTTACGTCCAGAGTGGCTAAATTGCGATTACAAGTCTAGTTTACGATTTATGAGTCCAAAGTGCGACTTAAGAATTTAAATCGGATTCTCATTTACGAATCTAGCCCCGATATTCTAAATTTTCGACTACAATCAACGATACCCTCGTTTTCAATCTATTTTGTCGCTATGGCCTTAATAGACCAAGGATCATTTTGTCGTCTTGGCCTTAATGATCCTATCCCATCTTGTCGCTATGGCCTTGATAAGGATCGAGAGTCACTCTGGCGCTATGGCCGGAGCTTGACTAATAATACACCAGGGTTCAAGTCTAGAATTGTAGTCCTAAATTGTAGTCTCTTAGTCTCTATGCTAGTACAAGTTACAAAATAGAATAGTTAGATTTTATTTTTGTGACACTCTTTCGAAATCACTACCTACGACTCTAACTAGTACCCTACATTAGAAATCTATTTTGTCGCTTTGGCCTCAATAATTCTTCTATCTTGTCGCTTTGGCCTTGATAGACTTGGAGATCATTTTGTCGCTTTGGCCTTAATGATCTCATCCCATCTTGTCGCTTTGGCCTTGATGCGGATCCAAAAGTTACTCTGTCGCTTCGGCCAGAGTTCAACTACATTAGGGTATAAGTGTAGAGTCTTAGGTAGTTGATAAGTACAAATGAACCTAACCCCAAGAGGTTCTAAGTACCCACAATACAAAAATCTATTCTGTCGCTATGGCCTTAATAGACTTAAATCGTTTTGTCGCTATGGACTTAACGATCCCACCCCATCTTATCGCTTTGGCCTTGATGCGGGTCCAAAAGTTACTCTGTCGCTTCGGCCAGGGCTCAACTACACATTAGGGAATGAAATCTAGAATCTTAGGTTCTGAAAGAAAGTTCTAAGTTCTATTCCCGATAATTTTTGTATCTCCAACTGATTGCGTCAATTAGCTTTGCAAGTCTTAAGTTAGTTGTGAAGTTTAATTTATTTCACGAGTTTAGCCGTAGACTGAGCTACGATTCGTATGACCAAGTCTACGCCCAGAGTGGCTAGCAATAGGGTTACCAGAGTCTAATTTACGTCCAGAGTGGCTAAATTACGACTTGTGAATCTAGTTTCGGGTCTTAGTTACAATTCAAAAAATAAATTAAACAAACAATTAATTAAGAAAGCAAAATAATTGGTTAAAATAAGTTCCAAAAATATTACAAAAATATCAAAACATCACAGAGGGAGTATCACAAGCTTTCTCCGACACTTCTGTCGCTTCGGCCAGAAGTCGTCAAAATTCTAGGGGGGAGTATCATAAACTCTCCCGACACTTCTGACGCTTCGGCCAGAAGTCGTCACACTTCAGGAGGGAGTATCACAAGCTCTCTCCATCGTTAAGGTTTCGAATTTCAAGGCAACCTTTGAGTGTCGA
>LFYR01002199.1:44240-58209 GCA_001185155.1 Zostera marina | reverse complement strand
GATTCTAATAGTGAATCCACACATTCTGTCGCTTCGGCCAGAACCAGATTCTAATAGTGAATCCATGCATTCTGTTGCTTCGGCCAGAATCAGATTCTAATAGTGAATCCACGCATTCTGTCGCTTCGGCCAGAATCCACAGCAAAAGTCGCTCCTAATCAGAGCAGGACTATAAACATGTAGTTCCGTTGGCCTGGAACTAGATTCTGATAGTGAATCAGTCCATCTGATAGTGCATGGACCACGCGGAGTCATTAGTGTCGCTGTGAGCGCAATGACTCAATCCCATCTTGTCGCTTTGGCCTTGATGCGGATCACCTTGCTCGGGGGGGGGGGATACTGGCGGTACACGGGTGTTTTGCCATGCTCTCTTCAGGGGGGAGTACTGGTGAGACATGCCTGATCACGTCAGTCACTCCCAGCAACGCCCTTCGACAAGGACTAGGGTTCCGTCGCTTTATGCCGGACCCCCTGAGAGTTCCACAAATGCGGAGGAAATGTCTACGTCAAGTACTCAAGGAAACACTTGGGAATCGCCGATTGGGACTACCAAGTCACCGATTCCAGGGGTGAATCGCCGACTCTAGGCCTCGTGGTCAGTTCTGGTAGACTGCCAACTTGGCTCATGGGTAGTCGGCGACTCCACCTCTGAATCGGCGACTCCCATACCTGAGTCGCCGATTCCCAGCCGTTACTTGGGTGGGCCCACGTCATTAAGGCACTCCTTAATAGGATACGTTAATGGGGTGGGTCCCACGCTAATGAATGGGGAAACGTCCCCCAGGACCCTATAAAAGGGGTCCTTGGGGGACCTCTACCCTCAAGTCATTCCCACTTGACCACACCACACCAGAGCAATTCAAGGAGCCCGAATCGCCTACTCTCAAGGGAGTCGCCGATTCCCCTCCACTTCTGCAGGTACATTGACGTAGAGCGCGCGTCGTGGACTCCAAAGCCTCCGGCTCTCCTCGCAACCCCGCGAGCCTACTGGTAGCAGATTCCGTGCTTCATCAGTGGACAGTACTCTTAGCTAGCAGAATAACTCGAAATCGACGACTTACTCTTTGGAGTCGGCGATTGCCTGTATGAATCGATAATTCCTTGACACAAAGTCAGCGATTCACCGGAAGAGAATCTAGCCGAACTTTGCGAAGAAAATTTCGCGATTACGACGGGATATCGTAGTTCGATAGTCCCATAGACGGCCCCAGCTGATGAAGCACGAAATCTTCTACCAGCAGGCTCGCGGGGTTGCGAGGAAGGCTGGAGGCTTTGGAGTCCACGACGCGCGCTCTACGTCAAATACCTGCAAAAGAGCAGGGGAATCGGCGACTCACTTGGAGAGTAGGTGATTCGGGCTCCTGGATTGCTCTAGTGTGGAGTGTAGTCAAGTGGGAATGACTTGGGAGTGGAGGACCCCCAATGACTTCTTTTATAGGGTCCTGGGGGCATTTCCCCATCCATTAGCGTGGGACCCACTCCATTATGGTGCTCAATTAAGGGTGCCATAATGACGTGGGCCCTCTCAAGTAACGGCTGGGAATCAACGTCTCAGGTATGGGAGTCGTCGATTCAGAGGTGGAGTCGCCAACTCCCTTGTGGTCAGGTCCTCGGTCTACCAGACCCGAGTGCCCTGTCTGGAGTCGGCGATTCACCCTTGGAATTGGCGACTTGGTAGTCCCAGTCGGCGATTCCCAAGTGTTGCCTTGAGTACTTGATGTAGACACTTGCTCCGCACCATGGATGCCTTCCGGGGGTCCGGCGTAAAGCGACGGAACCCTAGTCCTTGTTGAGGGGCGTTGTTGGGAGTGACTGACGTAATCAGGCATGTCTCACCAACCTCCTTGGATGATGATGTCTTAGGTAGTTCATTTTTCGATTCAGAATTTATCCAATGCACCCCTGCTAATATGAGGGAATCCTCTGCTGATATTAGGGAATCCTTTGCTGATATTAGGGAATCCTCTGCTAATGTTGCTACTGGAACTGCTAAAAACCCTAACAATCATTTTAAACAAAAATCTTCGTCTCCTGGTCAAAACCAGACATCTCCTGATCATCACAGAAGCTCTTCTACTTACAGACAATCCAATAAGCCCTGTCCTATTGTAGGTCAGGTTTTTCCTTCGTATAAAATGGCTCTTCAATCTTACTACGATTTCGCATCCGATATGGGATTTTCTGTTCGTTTAGGATCGACGAAGAATATATTGGACAAAGAATCTGGTCAAAAAATTCTTGTAATGAAAAGATTGTTATGTTCAAAACAAGGCAGTCCAAGTCTAATACTTCCACCGTCCGACGGTACTAGACGCAAGAACGTTGTTTCTCGATGTGGTTGCATGGCAAGTATCAAATTTAAAAGAATAGACAGATCTGATAAGTGGGTCACTGACACTGTCAATCATGATCATAACCACCCATTTACCACCCCCTCCAAAATTCGATATCTTCCAATAAATCGGTCAATATCTGAAACCTCCAATTAAAGTACTGTTTTCTTCTTTAGCCGAAGTTAATGTTCCAGTATCACAACAGGCTGCCTATTTCTCTAATCAAGTTGGTGGAGTACAAAATATGGGTTGTATGACATTGGATATTAACAATATGGTTCGTGATGATCGCGTGGTTCTGAAAAATTATGATGTTGATTTGATTGTAGAAAAATTTGAAATTAAAAAGTTAGAAAATAATGACTTCTTTTATGACCTTGTCAAAGACGACGAAGGTCGTTTGAAACATTTTTTTTGGGCCGATCCGATTATGATTGAAAACTATAAGTTATTCGGAGACTCCGTTACTTTTGACACGACCTATAAGAACAATGTTTATTCTATGATGTTCAGCATGTTTTGCGGTGTCAACCACCACCGGAAGACTACAATATTCGGCAGTGCTTTTTTAAGGTATTCTGTTTGAAGTTGTTTTTACATTCTTATATTCTTTCACCTCTAATTCTTTTTTCCCTATGAAGTTACATCCTTTTTTTTTCTGTTTATGTTTGCAGTAACGAAAATGTTGATGTTTTTACGTGGCTATTCAATACTTTTAAACAATGTATGGGACACCTTCCTCAATCAATTATTACCGATCAAGATTTGGCGATGAAATCGCATGCTTTTCCACAATCCTTTCATCGTTTGTGTCGTTGACACATAACCAACAAGCTGTCTACCAAGGTTCCAACAGTATGTCAGAATACCAATTCTCTAAACACGTTTTATAAAATTATTCCAATCATGTATTATGAATACTTTAATCAATGAATTTCACCCAAGTTAATCTCAATTAAAGATTAACAAAGAAATCAAATTTCTCTCTTTTCCCTCTTTTCTTTCTCCTTTCTCCCGACTGTTATTTTAGGTATTTTCCCCAAACGCCTTGGGCGAAAATCCCTAGTGTGAAATCGCGCACTCTCTCCAGTGAAGCTGCTGCCGGATTCTGACTCATTGCTCACCATCGCCAGCACGACCTCCGGCTCCGGTTTTTATCATGGTATCGTCGTTAAAAGATCCTGCCGTCGATGCTCTGGTCGTCAAGCCACACGCTTCCGCAATTCCTCCTACTGTCGACTCAATTCCGCCTGCTGTCTCCGTAGTCAGACCCAGCGACCCAATTTGGACGTCGGCAACATTAATAAAGGCAAAGGCAAAGAAGTTTGATAATGAAGGTTTATACAATAGCTCTTATTTTAAAAAGCAGAGAGGTATGTATCTCCACTTCAGGACCCTGAGTACCCTTTTTTCTTGACTTCCAGGGATCATCCGGGAACTTTGCTAGTCCCTGATAGATTGGTTGGAGAAACCAATTACATAACTTGGTCTAATGGGATGAAAGTCTCATTAGTCTCAAGAAGAAAAGATTCTTTCATAAATGACCAGATTAGGATGCCCGATGATTTTGATAGTAGGGAATACAACATTTGAAAAATTGTAAATGGTTTGGTCTTAGAATGGATTTTAAATTCAGTATCTTCCCAAATCCAATCCACATTAATGTACACGAGTAATGCTTATCAGATTTCGTCAGATTTAGAGAATAGATACAAACAAAGCAATGCCCCTAAGGTCAACCAAATTAAATATGAGTTATGTTGCTTACAACAAGGGACATTATCCTTATCTGAATTCTATGACAAATTTAGGTAAATTTGGGATCAATTGATCCAAATTGATGAGATAAAAGAAAATTTTTGCAAAGGATGCAAAAAGTTATACCAACAGAAAGAAGAAAATGATATGATTCATCAATTTCTCCTAGGTCTCAATGAGAATTTTTACAATCTAAGAACTCAGATATTGTCATTAGAAAAACTGCCTAATATAAACAAAGTTCTTGGATTAGTCATTCAAGAAGAAAAGCAGAGGCTTAAGTTCAGAGACTAAACTAACGAGAAAGTAGAATCTGCCTTCTTTGTTAAAGATAAGAGCACAACTGAAAAAAATAAAATCATGTATTCAAAAAATGGAAAAAAATTGGATACAAGATTCTATTGCGATAATTGCAAGTATTATGGCCATACCCGGGAAAAATGTTATCATTTAGTTGGAAGGCCCGAAAAAAAAATTTAAAAGAAATTCCAAGGAAAGAAAACTCAGATGTTGCTAACCAAGTCACTTCCACCAACAATCAACAACAATTAGTACTCAGCCAAGAAGAAATCCAACTCTTCAAAGAAATGATCTCTTCAACAAGAGCAAATAATAATACTGGTAATCTTTCCTCTTTTTCTTTTAATATTAGTTCACATATAGATAAATGGATTGTTGATACTAGTGTTTCACAACATATGACTGGTAGCATACACCTTTTTACCAAACCTTTAATTCAAGAGTATAACCATTTTGTTACTATACCTAGTGGCAAAACTCTATTAGTTAAAGGTGTTGGATACATTAAAATTTCAGAAAATTTAACACTTAAAAATATTTTATACATCCCTGAATTTAAGGTTAATCTAATAGCTATAAGCAAGTTAACCTTAGACAATGACATTAAAGTTACTTTTGATGATCATTGTTTTGAATTTCTGAAAAACAAATTCGGGAAAGTGATTGGCAAGGGTGAGTCAAGCAATGGATTATACTTCTTCACCCCTCACTATTTCCTAGTAAACTCAACCATTGATTTCAGAACATGGCACCATAGATTGGGACACATCTTATCGGAGAAGATGAAGATTTTAGCTTTCAAATACAAAATTAGATATAAAAGTGAAAATTGTACTTGTAATAGCAATAGTTGTAAAAATAATGCTTGTAATAGATATGATTGTAAGAATAAGAATAAAAACCCTGATTTGTATCCCATATTGAATGAAAATTCTGTTTTGAGGAAAAATTACACAAATTCAAGTTCTTCTCAACAAAAATCTGTTTTGAGTAAAAATAATGAAAATTCATGTTTTTCCCAACAAAAATCTTTTTCAAACAAATTGAAATCCATTCAATATGATTGTGAGATCTGCCCATTAGCAAAACAAGCAAAACAAGCAAAACTTAAATTTGCTATTAGTTCCTCAAAGTTTAAAAATATTTTTGACCTTATACATGTAGATATTTGGGGAAAGTTCCCAATTATATCTCATGATGGCTATAGTTATTTCTTAACTATAGTAGAGGACTTGAGTAGAGGAACATGAATATATCTGATTAAAAATAAATCAATGACCACTGAATGCATAGAATTTTTTTATAAAATGGTTAAAAACCAATATAACACTAAAATAAAAGTCATTAGAAGTGATAATGGAGGTGAATTCACCTCCAATAATTTTAAGAAAATGGCTGAAAAACATGGAATTCTCCAACAGTTTTCTTGTCCTTACACCCCTGCACAAAATGCAAGAGTGGAAAGAAAACATAGACACCTCTTGAATGTTGCAAGAGCTCTACACCTCCAAGGAAACATTCCATTAAAATTTTGGGGAGAGTGCATTTTAACTGCAGCTTACCTAATAAATAGGATCCCTTCTAAATCAATTGAAAACAAAACCCCATATGAAATAATTCATAAAAAAATCCCAGATTTTGAGAACCTAAAATCTTTTGGTTGCCTATGCTATGCATCAACAACACAAAGAGAGAATAAATTCTCACCTAGGGCTTTCCAAGGCATCTTTATGGGATACCCCAAGGGTGTCAAAGGGTACCTAATACTAAGAGTGTCAGATATGAATTTTTTTGTTTCTAGAGATGTTTCTTTTAAGAAATCTATATTCCCATTCAAAGATAGTATAATTCTAGAAAATAATAAAAATGTTAACCATTTTCAAAGCTTTTATAATGATATATGCTTATTTCATGATGAATCAAACAAAACTTGGTATGACCATAAAAGTCACAACCAAGATGAAAATGAAATACTAAACTCTGACTTTTATAAAGATATAAGATCAGAGAATGAAGATGTTTGGAAAAATAATTCAGACACAAAAACAAAGCAAAATGATGAATTAAATCTAGATCACTCTGGATCATATAACTTAGATACACACATGTCTGGTCACATGAAGAGTATCAATATAAGTAAAAACAAATCAAATAACAATGTTAGGCAAAGTCATAGCCAACAGAATGATATAAATACTGAAATATTCCAGGATAATCATGAAACACATAACTCTGAAAATTTCAGAAATTTTGAAAACTTCATAAATTCTGAAAACTTCATAAATTCTGAAAATTTCATAAATTCTGAAAATTTTCAGAATAATGATGGAATACAAATCCAAACAGAACAACAAATAAGTAAAAAACCTGGAACAACAAATACCACTTCTCAAATCAGAAGTGACCTAGATAAACAACACCAAGCTGTCCCCTGTAAAATTCCAGAAAAATCCCTGGAAATCAATGAAAAAAAAACAACAACTAGAACAGGGAGGGTAATACATATACCAGAAGCATACAAGGATTTTTTCCTTGAGAAAGATAATGAATATGGAAACACTAAAAAAGGGAAATACCCAATATGCAACCAAGTTTCATACCAAAGGATTACAGAAAATCATAAAAATTTGTTAGATCAAATATCGATTAATGAAGAACCTAGATCTTATTCAGAGGCTTCTAAAAACCCAAAATGGGTAGAAGCAATGAACAAAGAAATGGAAGCACTCCATTCAAACAAAACTTGGTCTCTAACCATGCTTCCTAATGATAGAAAACTGGTAGGATCCAAGTGGATTTATAAGATCAAGTATAAACCCAATGGTGAAATAGAAAGATACAAGGCTAGGCTTGTAGCTAAGGGCTTCACCCAAAAAGAAGGGTTTGATTATTATGAGACTTTTGCCCCAGTAATAAAAATGACTACAATTAGAGCAATAATTGCAATTTCAGCAATTAAGAAATGGAACATCTACCAGTTAGATGTCAACAATGCCTATCTTCATGGAGATCTTCACAAGGCCTCCTCAATGAAGGAGATAAAAGAGTTTGCAAGCTAAACAAATCCCTATATGGCCTAAAACAGGCATCTAGGAATTGGTTTGCAAAATTAAAAGGAGTTCTCATTGAAATGAAATTCATTCAAACACCATCTGACTATTCATTGTTTGTCAAAAACAACAATGGAAACACTATATACCTGTTAGTCTATGTTGATGATATTATCATCACAGGGAATAATGAAGCAGAGATATTCCTAATCAAAAAAAATATTGAAAAAAAATCAAAATTAAAGATTTAGAAAAACTATCCTACTTCTTGTGTATTGAAGTATCATACCCATCAGAAGGTATATATTTATCACAAAGAAAGTATGCACTTGGTATACTAGAAGAGAGTGGCCTTATAGATGCAAAGCCATCAAAAATACCCATGGAGAGGCATATAAATCTAAAAAATGAAAAGGCCAAAGCCTTAACAGACCCAACATTTTATAGGTCGCTAGTGGGTAAATTAATCTACCTAAACATAACTAGACCTGACCTAAGCTTTTCTGTCCATTGGTTAAGCCAATTTATGGGAAATCCAAATGAGATTCATCTTCAAGCTTTGCTCAAAGTAATAAGATATCTCAAAAATGCCCCTGGACAGGGCATATTATACAAAACTGAAAACCAAATGGACCTCCATGGGTACTGTGACTCAGACTGGGCTTCATGCCAAATAAGAAGAAAGTCATTATCAGGATATTGCATGTTATTAGGAACATCTTTAATATCCTGGAAATCAAAGAAACAAGACACAGTTTCTCTATCATCGTGTGAAGCTGAATATAGAGCCATCAGTAAAGCTCAATGTGAGATATATACTGTGGCTACATCAGCTTTTCAAAGACTTAAAGTTAAAAATAACAATGCCAACATCATTGTACTGCGATAATAAATCAGCTATATACCTAGCTAACAATCCAGTATTCCATGAGAGAAGCAAACACATAGAAATCACATGTCACTCAATAAGAGAAAAGATAGAAAAAGGGGTAATTCTCCTAAAGCAAGTTGACACAAAATACCAACTTGCAGACATTTTCACAAAATCCTTAGGTGAAAGTGAGATTTCAGCATTCTCTGTCAAGCTAGGAATTCACAATGTGTATTCCAAGGCTTGAGGGGGGAGTATAAGAATATAGCCGAAATCTAGGGTAAAATACAAGTTTACCTTAAGAAACTAGTTCAGGACCTAAGTAAAATATAAAGAGTCTAAAGGTTATTACAAAACAGAATAAACTGTTTTGTTTTAACCAACAGGGACTAATCTATAAAAGTTTCAATTAAATCGTTAATTGGACCTAAATGCAACACAAGAAATGAAAGGGTTCTAAAATACTACTGAAACGTTTTATAAAAGTTTTAGATATAAAAGTTCTAATTGATTTAATACTTTAATTATATGTATTGAATTCAAGGACTTTGATATAAATAACACAAAACGAAAATAGAGGACCTATGTGTTAATTCTAATAACTCTTGGGTATTTGTGCAGATTCATTAAAGATATACAATTAACAGCTTTGGACTAGGACTCGGATCGAACACAAGTCCAACCCACGAGTCTAGTAGTTTAGCAAACAGTTTTTAGTTAAACAAGTAATTAGCTGTTAATGTGTGTATAAATAATCATGTATTATGAATACTTTAATCAATGAATTTCACCCAAGTTAATCTCAATTAAAGATTAACAAAGAAATCAAATTTCTCTCTTTTCTTTCTCCTTTCTCCCGACTGTTATTTTAGGTATTTTCCCCAAACGCCTTGGGCGAAAATCCCTAGTGTGAAATCGCGCACTCTCTCCAGTGAAGCTGCTGCCAGATTCTGACTCATTGCTCGCCATCGTCAGCACGACCTCCGGCTCCGGTTTTTATCAGTTCTTACGTGACTATTCAATACTTTTAAACAATGTATGAGACACCCTCCTCAATCAATTATTACCGATCAAGATTTGGCGATGAAAGGTGCAATATCGCATGCTTTTCCACAATCCTTTCATCGTTTGTGTTGTTGGCACATAACCAACAAGCTGTCTACCAAGGTTCCAACAGTATGTCAGAATACCAATTCTCTAAACACGTTTTATAAAATTATTAAATTTTCTGAGACCCCAAAAGATTTTAAAGAGTCATGGTCTCTTTGGATCACAGAGAATAATGTGTCTTCCAATGTATGGTTGAAAAGTTTATAAGACATCTGTGAATCCTGGGTCCCTTGCTTGATGTGTTCTCATTTCTTCGCTGGAATGCATTCTACTCAAAGGAGCGAAGACATGAATTCTTTCCTTAAGATGAAGGTAACAGCCAAGAACCTACTTTTTAGCTTTGTTCGGCGATACCAAAATATGATTAATACCATACGCGAGTTCGAGAATTTGGACGATCACAAAGATACTTTCTGGCACCCCAGATTTATTACGTCTATGGACATTGAGAAAGACGCTCTGAGTTTCTTTACAACTGCTATTTTCCTTCTTTTCCAAGAGGAGATGCGTAAAAACTTCTTCTATCATATATTACCACCGAACGACCAGTCATCTCAGGTATTTCATTTTTTTTGTTCCATATGTTGTTTCAGATTTTTTTTTATCCCAACATTTTTTCTAATAATTTATTCTCTCTTCCTAAAGGATATTACATATCTACCAGTTCTTTCATTAGAAAGGCAGATCGTGTTATTTAAACTCACTCTTACAAAAGGCAATTCCATACCGACTTGCACATGCCATCGATTTGAATATAACGGTGTCCTATGCTCTTATCTTATACATTATCTAATTGTCAACGGTTATCGAAGTTTACCAAATGCTCTGAAAATGCCTAGGTGGAACAAATTAATTATGCAAGAGTAACAGAATTGCTCCATCTATTTCACAACCTGATAATCCCTTTTCAAAGTATGCATTAATGTCGCAGACAATGATGAATTACGCGAAGATGAGACAACCTCAGCTCGATATACTTCTCAAATACAGTGAAGAGGTTCTTCAGAAACTCAGCGACATTGTAGTTGTTCCGAATTCTTATTCTAGAACATCAATCACGAGAACCAAAAAACCGAAGAATACACCAGTGTTGGTTGATCCCCCGGTGAAGGTTAAAACGAAGGGTAGTGGTAAAAGCGAAAGACCGACCAAAATTGATGCAGCGCGAATGAAGAGCGCAAAGGAAATATATCACGATCCAGCTGCTAAAAAGAAGTGATCTTCCTTTTCATTTTGTTTTTTGAAAACATTTATTCTTATGACGCACAAACTCACCATTTTTTAGTCATGTATGTGGCTGTGTTTTCTAGGGTGCATCTGCTATTGTCAGTACTCATACCAACACCTTCTTCCATCCTTCTCATACTATGCAGGTCTCTTTCGCTATTATACCAACCCTAACATAAACCCTAACCCTAACACTAACCCTAACACTTGTCGTTCCTATACTCCGTAGAAGTTTTGTGCTATTACGGTCGTTATGATACTGTGTAGTGTTTATCTGCTATTATCAATACTTACTCTAACACCTTACCCAAACCCTAACCCCAATACTAACCCTAACACTAACTCTACCTATATTGCTTAGTACTCCTCTGCTAATAACGCGTTATGCTCCTGTCTTTTGTTCTTCTGCAATAATGAGTATTTATACCAACACCCACTTTGACCTCTTCTCCTATTATGTAGTGCTCTTCTACTATTATACTATACCTAACCCAAACCTTAACCCCAACACTATCACTACCTATTCCTATATTGCGTACTAGTCTTCTGCTACTTCTGTGTTTACGCTACTGTTTAGTGTCCATTCTAACACTATGTTGTACTGTTCTGCTCATAACCTAAACCGAACTCAAACCCTAACACATTAACCCTACCTAGTCCTATATTGCGTAGTAGTCTTCTGCTAATACGGTGTTTACGCTACTGTTTAGTGTTCATCTGCTATTATGAGTACTTAGACCAACACCTACCTTTAACCCTTTCTAACACTATGTTATACTGTTCTGCTATTAAACTAAACCTAACCCGAACCCTAACCCTAACACGAAGCCTACCTACTCCTATATTGCGTACTAGTCTTCTACTATTACGGAGTTTACGCTACTGTTTTGTGTTCATCTGTTATTAAGAGTACCTAGACCAAAACGAACTTCCACCCCTTCTCATACTATGTAGTACACTTCTGCTATTATACCTAACCCTAACCCACCACTAACCCTACCTATTCCTATATTGCGTAGTAGTCTTCTTCTATTACCGTGTTACGATAATGTTTTTTGTTCATCTGCTATTATGAGTACTTACACCAACACCTACTTCCACCTCTTATAGTACTTTGTAGTAATCTTCTGCTATTATACTTAACCTAACACTAACCCTAACCCTAACCCTAACACTAACCCTACCTATTCCTATATTGCGTAGTAGTCTTCTCCTGTTACGGTGTTTACGCTACTGTTTAGTGTTCATCTGCTATTATCAGTAATTACTCCAACACCTACTTCCACTTATTATCATACTATGTAATACTCTTCTACTATTATACTAAACCTAACCAAAACCCTAACTTTAACACATAAACCCCACCTAGTCCTATATTTCGCAGTAGTCTTCTGCTACTACGTTGTCTACGTTACTGTTTACTGTTCATCTATTATTATCAGTACTTACTCAAACACCTACTTTCACCTCTTATCGTACTTTGTACTACTCTTCTGCTATTATACTTAACCTAACACTAACCCTAACCCTAACACTAACCCTACCTATTCCTATATTGCGCAGTAGTCTTCTGTTGTTACGGTGTTTATGCTATTGTTTAGTGTTCATCTGCTATTATCAGTAATTACTCCAACGCCTACTTCCACCTCTTCTCATACTATGTAGTACTCTTCTGCTATTATAGTAAACCTTACCCTAACCCTAACACTAACCCTACCTATTCCTATATTGTATAGTAGTCTTCTGTTGTTACGGTGTTTACGCTTCTGTTTAATGTTCATCTGCTATTATCAGTACTTACTCTAACACCCTACCTATTCCTATATTGCGTAGTAGTCTTCTGCTGTTACGGTGTTTATGCTATTGTTTAGTGTTCATCTGCTATTATCAGTAATTACTCCAACACCTACTTCCACCTCTTCTCATACTATGTAGTACTCTTCTGCTATTATAGTAAACCTTACCCTAACCCTAACACTAACCCTACCTATTCCTATATTGCGTAGTAGTCTTCTGCTGTTACGGTGTTTACGCTTCTGTTTAATGTTCATCTGCTATTATCAGTACTTACTCTAACACCTACTTCCACCTATTATCATACTATGTAATACTCTTCTGCTATTATACTAAACCTAACCAAAACCCTAACCCTAACACATAAATCCTACCTAGTCCTATATTTCGTAGTAGTTTTTTGCTACTACGTTGTCTACGCTACTGTTTAGTGTTCATCTGCTATTATAGTACTTACTCAAACACCTACTTTCACCTCTTCTCATACTATGTAGTACTCTTCTGCTATTATACTTAACCTAACACTAACCCTAACCATAACACTAACCCTACCTATTCCTATATTGCGTAGTAGTCTTCTGCTGTTACGGTGTTTACGCTACTATTTAGTGTTCATCTGCTATTATAAGTACTTACTCCAACACCTACTTCCACCTCTTCTCATACTATGTGATGGGGGTGAAACCCGACCAGTACTCCAAGACGCGCGAGCAAGCGCCAAGCGGGGAACTCCGCGGGAAACCGGACCGGAACTAAAGTGTGCAGAGCTCTGCTTCGCTAGGAATCCTTCTTCTCCAAATGACTTGCCTTTAATGAGTGGGGGGTGCCCTCTATTTATAGGGGTTCTTATGGGGGCAATATGGTCATTTGGGCAGTAACCGCCAAACTGATTAGATTGGGTCCCAGGATCGACTTTCCAGAGATCGACTTTCTGGGGGTCGACTTTCCTGGTGATCGACTTTATTCGGAAGTCGATCCCAGGGAAGTCGATCCTCAGGAAAGTCGATCTTCCTAGGATTCGACTTGGGACCTCCTCGACCCTAGAATAGATACCTTAACTCATCTTAGGCTATCCGGACTTTTAGTTGCTGGTAGGTTGTGACCGTGTTCGGGATACTGTATCACCAGTACTCCCCCCTCCTCTGCGTATTAGCTAGATACTTTGGGATACGTCTTTTAGTACTATGGTCTGTGTGTCGGACCTTGTACTATCAGTATTCCCCCCTCTTTGCGTGCTGGGATGTGGATTTTTGGTGATGTCCCTGGATGCAAGATCCTCTCTAACCAGTATTCCCCCCCTCTCTACGCCTGCGAGGTTGTATCTATGCTTCCACGGAGGTTGTCACGCGCTTTTGCCAACTATTGTCTGGTTTGTCCTAGCCGAAGCATACTCCTTGCGCACCTGTCTGGCCCGACTCTCCCGCGGAACCCTGCTTGCCCACCTTGACGCCTTGCCTGAGCTATCTTTGAGCACTGTTTGGGTTCTCTTCCCTGTGGCGGGTTTTGAGAGTACCCGACCCCCTCCT
>LFYR01002199.1:33258-44140 GCA_001185155.1 Zostera marina | reverse complement strand
TTGAGTGTGCTTCCTCGTCTACCAACGTTCATCCGTAGGTGAGGATTATTACTTGAATACTTGCCCCCTCCTTTTGCTCGCTTTTCTGCGACTGAGGCTAAGTGTGATTCCTCGTCTACCTACGTTCATTCGTAGGTGAGGATTGTTATTTGAATACTTGCCCCCTCCTTTTGCTCGCCTTTCTGCAACTGAGGCTAAGTGTGATTCCTCGTCTACCTACGTTTATCCGTAGGTGAGGATTGTTATTTGAATACTTGCCCCCTCCTTTTGCTCGCCTTTTTGCGACTGAGGCTTAAGTGTGATTCCTCGTCTACCTACGTTCATCCGTAGGTGAGGATTGTTATTTGAATACTTGCCCCCTCCTTTTGCTCGCCTTTCTGCGACTGAGGCTAAGTGTGATTCCTCGTCTACCTACGTTCATCCGTAGGTGAGGATTATTGTTTAAGCTTATCCCTTGTCTAACCTACGTTCTTCCGTAGGTGAGGTTTGCTCTTGAGTACTTGCCCCCCTCTGTTTTTTGTAGAACGGGGTGTGTGTTTTGCCGCTGCGTCCCCCGTCTAACCTACGTTCTTCCGTAGGTGGGGTTTTCTTTTGAGTATATCCCTCGTCTAGCCTACGTTCTTCCGTAGGTGGGGTTCTCTTTTTGAGTACTTCCCTACGTTTTTCCGTAGGTTCACTCTTTAGCCGATGTGTCCCCCATCTAACCTACGTTCTTCCGTAGGTGGGGTTCACTTTTGAGTACATCCCTCGTCTAACACTACGTTTCCGTAGGTGAGGTTCACTCTTTAGCCGATGTGTCCCCCATCTAACCTACGTTCTTCCGTAGGTGGGGTTCACTTTTGAGTACATCCCTCGTCTAACACTACGTTTCCGTAGGTGAGGTTCACTCTTGAGTACATCCCTCGTCTAACACTACGTTTCCGTAGGTGAGGTTCACTCTTTTCCTTGGATGGGATACGCATCCTGACTCTGTTACCATGAAGACTTTCTCTACCCACGTTCTTCCGTAGGTAGAGTTAATTTGGCGTCCTACTTTGTTACTGCGTCCAGTAATGGTAGGAGTTCAAATATCTTTATATGGCTCAGCTCATTTTGCTGCCGTATCGCCTCCCGCGTTGTGGACTTCCACGATTCCTCAGGAGCATTTCGTGTTACACCCTCCTGTCTTGGTGTGCCTCCGCAACTTCAACTTGTCTGGGTTCTTTTTTTCTACACCCCTTCTATGTGGGAAGAAAAAGTCGATCCCTTGTTGAGTTTGTTCGACTTTTGTGAAATGTCGATCCCAGTGGTGTTTGTTGACTTTTGTCAAAAAGTCGATTCCCTGGGTTTCTGCATCGCTTCCTTTGTGAAAAAGTCGATTCCTGATGCTCTGATCCAAAAGTCGATTCCTTGTGCCAAAAAAGTCGATTTTGCCCTTTTTTGTCCTTTTGTGCTGTCCTAGGGTCTATAAATAGAACCCCTAGGTCCTCCTTTTCCTTCATCCATGGCTCTTCTTGTGAGTCTCTTTGCTGATTTTATTCAGGGAGAGATTGAGGAGCTGGATCGAATTCTAAATATTTTGGATCCTCGGTCGTCAGTCTTGGATCTTCCTTCTCTGCGCCAGCTTATTGTTGAGCGGCAGAGTGTCGCTGTTGCTGCTAGGGAATCCATTTTTGAAGAATGGTCTGGCGGCGATCTTCCGCCCGCCTCCTCTTCTGTTGTCCCTCCTCGTGGCCGACGTCGGAGGCGTCCCCGCCGCGGTGCTTCCCCGCTGGATCAGGTCCCTCGTCGCTTGCGTCGCCGTGTCAATTTTAATTAGGAACCTGTAATATTTTTCATTCATCATTTTTTGTAATTTTGAATAAATATACTTTTTTTACCTTTTCCTTTACTCGACTAACACCTTTACTCTGAAGTACGTCAGTGTAGTCGGTATTTTCTTTTGGTCAATACCATATTCTTCTGAAGATGTCAATGTGTGACTGCCAATTCTATCCTTTTCTGAAGATGTCGGTTTTTTGACAACAAGTCGATCTTATTTCTCCCTGGAAATGTCGATGTTGCTCAAAAAGTCGATCTCATCTTTTTCTGAGGATGTCGATGCGTGACTGCCAATTTTATCCTTTTCTGAAGATGTCGGATTTTTGACAACAAGTCGATCTCATTTCTCCCTGGAAATGTCGATGTTGCACAAAAAGTCGATCTCATCTTTTTCTGAGGATGTCGATGCATGACTGCCAATTCTATCCTTTTCTGAAGATGTCGGACTTTTGACAACAAGTCGATCTCATTTCTCCCTGGAAATGTCGATGTTGCTCAAATAGTCGATCTCATCTTTTTCTGAGGAATGTCGACGTCTATCCCCCTCTTGGGAATGTCGAACTGAATTTTCTGCGAAATGTCGATCCTGACCTTCTATTTTGAAGGTTTCGAATTCCTTGACAAATGTCGACGTCTATCCCCCTTCTGGGAATGTCGAACTCAATTTCCTGTGGAATGTCGATCCTGACCTTCTGTTTTAAAGGTTTCGAATTCCTTGGTAAATGTTGATGCCTTTTCCTGAAATGTCGATGCTCTTTCCTGAAATGTCGATGCCATCTAGTCGGATTTTGGGGTTTTTCTCGGACCAGGCTGTCTTGGGCCTGCCGGGCCCGTGGGCTTTCCGGCCCAACGGGTCAACTCGGATGAACAGTGCCCGCGACGGTTCGTCTTCGACTTTCCCCTATAAATAGCGGAGGGGGGTTCACTTGTTTCCTACTCGCTTTCTTCGCTCCGACTGATCGACTTTCTCGCATCGACTTTCAAGCTTCTTCGCTTCGACATCCCGCTTCTCCGCTTCGACTTCCAGCGCGCGTAAGGCTTCGACTTCAGCCTTGGAGGTGCAGCTTTCTGGGGTCCGACTTTTGTCGTCGGGCTCTTCTGAGGTTGCACCGGGTTCGACTTCCTTGAGGTCCGACTTTTCTGAAAGTCGGTCCTTTTCGAAGTTGTTCCCCTTTGGACTGTGGTCCGACTTTGTGAGGTTTGACGCCTTGTCATTGACTTTCCAAAGTTGGATCCATTTTTACTGGGATCGACTTCCATGGGTATAGCCTTTGCGCTCCCGAAGTGCTTCCCTTGGTTCGAATTTACTGGGGTCGACTTCCTGAGACCCTTGTCTCCTGAAGGTCGACTTTCCTGGGATCGACTTACGAGGTCGACTTCCCTGGGATCGACTTCCCTTATACTAGTTCGATTCCCTGAAGTCTGGATCGACTTTTGCCATAACTTAGGCTAACTACCATGTTTTTCGTGCAGGTTGTTATAATGTCTTCTGACAAGAACTCGCAGCAAGATCTTCCTCCCAATGAGGAGCAGGCTATTGTTATCAGCCCTCAGGCTCAGACTGCTCCTGCCGTAGTTGAGTCTACTCCTACCGTGGTTCAGACTACTCCTGCCGTGGTCGAGCCTAGAGTTGATTCGCCTTCCTCCACTCCTGTTGAAAGTAAGCGAAAAGCACTTTCTCGTCGTACGCGCAAGCCTGTACCTAGTAAGTTATTATTATTTTTTCTTTCGTAACTTACCTTTTGTTTGTTTTTTGTTTGTAGGTTTTCTCCATTCTTCCCCCGCACGTTCTAGTTCGGGGTCTTCTACATCCAGTTCGGGGAGCTCGGGTTCTTCCTCCTACAGCTCCTCTTCCCCTGAGCGGGATGTAGAAATTGGAGGCACCCCTCCTTCTACTGTTAGGACTCCTCCTCCTACAATTATTTTGTCTACAATTCTTGAGGAGGTTCCTATTGCGGA
This sequence comes from Zostera marina, assembly GCA_001185155.1. NCBI lineage: Eukaryota > Viridiplantae > Streptophyta > Magnoliopsida > Alismatales > Zosteraceae > Zostera > Zostera marina. Next base: position 40,381 of record LFYR01002199.1, on the reverse strand, counting down.
GGAGCCATCCCTGGCTACAGACGGTTCTGCTCAACTTCCTCCCGAAGTCTGTAGTCAGAACGTTCATGTTTTAGAGGACTCTCCTTTAGGTTACCCTCCTGAGACGGAGGAGAAGTACCCCTTTCCTTCTCCTCTTGAGGAGAAAAGCGCCCCATCCTTCTATCGGGAGATGGATAGCTCTTGGCGCCAGTGGTCCGTTCTCGTTCGCAACGGTTTCCACGTTGTCCCTATTCTTGACCGGGGCGAGTACGGGACTGGTTATGGTTCTTTCTGTGCAGTCTCTCTGACTGATATTCCGGGCTACCTCTTTCCTCTAATGCGGGTAGATGCTCTAACACCCTTTCCCTGGATGCCGCCCAAAGAATTTTGAGGGGGTTAGAGCTTAGAGAGAGAGTGTACTGGGCGTACCCTTCTGAGAACACTGGTGACGTGCCCCCCTATTTCATGCTGGCACTTCATCGAATCTATTTCACTAACTTTCCGATCCTTCCGATCCCTTCCTTGGTTAGTGAGATTCTTTTGTATTCTGGGTTGTGCATTTCTCAAATGGGTGCTGCCTTCTTTTTCTATGTTAGGGGATTTATTAATGTTCTCAGAGATGCTGGCATAATCCCCACTGCTCGGCTGTTTTTCCACTTCTTCACTTTTCAAAATCCGAAGAAGGGCAACCCTTTTATTGCATGTGCCAGCCGTGCCTCTTCTGTCACTCACTCCGCCCTCTTGAAGGATCCTCCGACCAGGCGGAACAAGAGTGAGTTTATTTTTGTGGATTGCAGGCTATGCCCTGGTAGCAGACTTCTCCCTGCATCCACTTGTGGTCGTAGGCCTACTCCCCGTCCTGTTCTGACCGAGGATGAGGGAGCTTCTGTGCAAAGGCTGGCCTTCTTACATTCTATCGCTGTGCCTGTCGGTCACGCGATTGACGATACTTTTAACCGACAAGGTCTTCCTTTGCCTGTTTTTCTTTTCGTTTTCTATGTGTATGCATTTTTCTAACTCTGTTTTTAATTCTTGCAGATTTTTATATGCATAACCCTGGAGGTGTCCCTGAACGCGTTGGGCAGAACGAAACGGGCACGAAGGTTTATGCAGCTGCCTCTAAACCTTCTGACGCCAAACATCAGAGGCAACGTGCTCATGAGAACGCCTATACGAGGGCGCATTCCCCTACTCCTCCTGAAGAAGTCCAACGAACTGAGGAAGGGGAGGTACCTGCGGAGGTACCTGTGGAAACTACTCCTGCGCAGTCTCCTGCTGCTGCCAGGCTCGCTTCCTTCTTCCGTACTCCAGAAGAGGAGCGAGAGAGAACTGCTTGGAAGGAGACCCAGCCTGAGGGGTCTGAGGGGAAAAGAAGCAAAAGACGAACCCCACCCCCTAGGACCGACTCCTCTCCTCCGAGGAAATCGAGGAGACACTCTCCCAGACAACGAACTCCTCCTCGCCGGAGATATTATGCTGGGGAGTCCTCCCGGGGCAGATACACCTATGCTTCCACCCGGGAGACACAACTGCCGGGTTACCAAGGCTCCCACCCCCGGAATTACGGGACCAAGTTCCCTCTGAGTATGTTCTTACTCATTCTTTCTTTTTGCAGCTCGCCTATTTGTTTCAAGGCCGCCTCTCTTCTCTGTCTCGTCTTCGTGACTACCAGTCTATGGAAGATGAGCTGAAGAAGGTGAAGCTCCGATGTAAAGATCTCGAAGGCGAGGTTATGCAAAAAGCTTCAGACGCCTCTACTTTGTCTGCTACCAACAAGAAGTTGGCTGAGGACTGGGCTGCTCAAAAGAATCTCTTGAGAGATAAGGAGCAGGAACTTTCCAAAGTCAATGGGGAGTTGGGGGCTGCAGAGTTGGAATTAGCTGCTCAACGTGCCCGGGTTTCAATCAAGGAGTCGATGATTGTCGATATCACCCGGCAGCATGAGAATACTGAGGCGAACCTTTATTCTTGTCGGAAGAAAAATGATATATTTACCCGACGGTTGAATGAAGGGGACGAGGAAAATAAGAAGCTCTCCCAGTCGCTGGATGATTGCAAAAAGGAGATAAAGCGACTGGAGGGAATAGACCAGGAAAAGACTGAGGAGATCCAACGCATGACTGAGGAGCTTCAACGCATGATTGACCATTTAGAGAAGCTTAAAGTTGATTTTCTTGCCAACGTGCGAGATTATAACGATCTGGTGGATCTGGGTCCTCATGTCTGTCCTGGTTTTGAGGCTGAGGATGTCCACAACTGGGCCCGCAAGTACCCAAAGGAAGCTACTGAAGTCCGAAATCGAGCGCTTGCGGAAGAAGAGGATGAAGAAGATGAAGAAGAGGAGGCTCCAAGGAACAACACCACTGCTACCGTTGACACAGATTTTTCTGTAGAAGATCAAGACAACAACGGTGCAGAGGGTTCTAAAGATTCACCCCCCTCCTAAATAGATTAATCCTCTATCTTATTCCTTGTAATTTGTATCTACATTCTTTTGTAATTCATGTTAAATCAATATATGGAATGTTTTTTAAGTGTTCTGATTACAAATAATAGCTAACATAACAATACATTAGTTAAGTAGTTCAAGCTATTACAACGAGTATTATAATCCTACTTGATTGTTAAAAATACAACTGTAGGTTATCTGCGTGCCAAGTGTTGGGAATGCCTGTTCCATCTTCCCGTTTTAACTTGTACGTGCCTGGGCGGAGTTCTTCCTCCACCACGTATGGTCCTTTCCAATTTGCGCCTAGTTTGCCTTTAGAGCAGTCCTTTCTGCCGACACTTGCTCTTCTCCATACTAGGCTTCCTTTTCTTATCGCTTTACCCTTGACATTCTTGTCGTGATATCTAGCGATACTTTGTTTGTAAACTGCATTCTTTGCCTGTGCATTATCCCTAAGCTCATCCACGAAGTCCAGAGTTGTCGCACATGATCTCATGTTTTCTTCCATGTCATAGGATAATACTCTGACTGTTGGGATGCTTAGTTCTGTTGGGATTAGTGCCTCCATTCCATATGCTAGTGAGAACGGGGTTTCTCCGGTGGGTGTCTTTTCAGTGGTTCTATACGCCCACAGGATCTCTGGTAGTAGATCTGTCCACGAACCTTTGGCCTTTTCGACTTTTTTCTTCAGTCCCTGAACGATGGCTCTGTTTGTGACTTCTACTTGCCCATTTCCCTGTGGTCTGTATACCGATGAAAAATGGATTCTAGTGCCCATGTTCTCGCACAATCTCGTAAACTCCCCACCGGTAAACTGTGTACCGTTATCTGTCACTATATGCATTGGAACACCGAATCTGCACATTATGCACTTGAAGACAAACTTCGTTGCTGCTCCTTGAGTTATCTTGGGTACAGCCAGTGCCTCGACCCATTTAGTGAAGTAATCGACAGCCACAAATATGAATTTAGCCTGACCTGTCGATACCGGAAATGGTCCCACAATGTTTAACCCCCACATTGCAAAGGGGATGGGGCTTTCTACCCCTGTTAGCTGAGTTGCGGGATTTCTCTGTATGTTTTTGTGTATTGGACAGGCCTTGCATTTTCTTGCAAATAGGACCGCATCTTTTTTCAGTGTGGGCCAGAAGTATCCCTGCCTTATTATTCTTTGGGCCAGAGATCTTCCCCCTTGGTGTATTCCGCATACTCCTTGATGAATCTCTTCTACAATGAATTGTCCTTCTTCTGTTGAGACACATTTCATTAGAGGTCCATTGTAGGATTTCTTATACAGAATGTCACCGATCAGGCAGAATCTTGAAACGCGTGTTTGCAACTTGCGTCTTTCATTCTTATTTTCAGGAAGTTTCTGTCCCTCGAAGTATTCTATCAAGGGTTTCCTCCAGTCTTCTGCCTGGATCGTGACTAAGTTACATGAAGGTGTAGATGCTGAGTCAACTAGTATCTCTCTCTGCCCCCCTTCGAAAGCAGAAGCTAACTTTGCCAGGGCATCGGCTGAGTTATTTTGACTCCTTGGAATCTGCTCTACTTCAACCTTGGTGAATTGTTTTTTGATTTTTTCCAGTGTGGCTGCGTACTGTACGATTAGAGGTTCTTTAACAGTGAACTCTCCTGTGAATTGCCGAGCCACTAGCTGAGAATCTGTTCTAATGATTACTGAACAGGCCCCCAACCTTTTGAGGATTCTCATTCCTTGGATTACAGCTTCGTATTCTGCTATATTATTCGTAGCTGAGAACTGTAATCTGATAGAATGTTCATATATTCTTTGGTCTGGAGTGATTATCTTTATTCCCACTCCTGCACCTGTACTGCAGCTTGAGCCATCAACCTCTACTATCCAAGGTTTTTCTTTGCTTTCCTGGGTCATGTCTACAATAAAGTCTGCAACTGCTTGCCCCTTAATGGCTGTGGCAGGAACAAAATCTACATCGAACTCGCTTAACTCCAATGCCCATTTCGTTAATCTTCCAGAAGTATCTGGCCTGTGGAGGATTCTGCGGAGTGGATGTTCTGTTAAGACTTTAATTGTATGAGCCAGAAAGTATGCTCTGAATCTGCGTGCTGCATGTACTACTTCCAGGACTATTTTTTCCACTGGAGGATATCTTGTTTCTGCCCCTTGTAGCCTTTTTGAGTGATAATATATCGGGATCTGTTCACTGTCCCTTTGACATATTAGAACTGCACTGATAGCCTTTTCTGAAGCTGCTACGTAGACGTACAATTCCTCCCCTATCTTTGGCAAAGTTAGGTGTGGTAAAGAAGCCAGATGTGTTTTGAGTTGTTAAAATGCCTCGTCACACTCTGTAGTCCATGTTATTGCCCCTTTTTGGCTAGTTTTTAGCAGTTGGAAAAAGGGTTTGCACTTGTCTGCTGTTTTGGAAATGAACCGACTTAAGGCATTAATTTTTCCGTTCAGCTTTTGTACCTCCTTTATTGTTCGAGGTGGTGTTGTTTCTAGTATCGCTGCTACTTTATCTGGATTTGGTTTTATCCCTTTCTGCCCTACATAGAATCCAAGAAATTTTCCTTCTTGTACTCCGAAACTGCATTTGGCAGGGTTTAACCTCATCCCGTAATTCTGCAGAGTTTTCAGGGTTTCTTTCAGATCATTTGGGTGTTCATATGCTTTTTTGGATTTCACCAGAATGTCATCTACATATGCTAGGACATTTCTTCCTTCTTGCTTTTTGAAAACCTTGTCCATCAGCCTTTGGAAGGTTGCTCCTGCATTTCGTAGGCCGAAAGGCATGACTTTGTAGCAATATGTCCCCCATTCTGTGATGAATGATGTGGCCTCTTCATCATCTTCTTTCATTAAGATCTGGTTGTACCCTAAATGTGCATCCATCATAGATAGCAACTCATTTCTTGATGCTGCATCTACTAATCTGTCGATGGATGGGAGTGGGTAGCTGTCTTTTGGACATGCTTTGTTGAGATCTGTGAAGTCTACACACATCCTCCACTTCCCATTAGATTTTTTAACCATGACTGGGTTTGCTAACCACTTTGGATATTTGACTTCCCGGATGTGTCCAGCTTTGATTAATTTTTCGATTTCAGCCTGTGCTGCCTCCTTTCTTTCAGCTGCGAGTATTCTTCGCTTCTGCCGTATAGGAGTAAAGCTACTGTCTATGTTGAGCTCATGGCACGTTATAGTACGCTGTACCTGTGAGGGTGCCTCCCCTTCCCATACGAACGTGTGCACATGGGTTTCTAATAGTTGCAGTAGTGATTTTTTCAACTCGGAGGATAAAGATGTGCCTATCAGGACTCCTCCTTTTGAGAGTTTGACCTCCTCAACTTGATTAGATGAGGTTGTGTCTTCTTCCTCTTCTCTTTCTTGGATGTACAGGGTTATAGGTTTGGCTATTTTAGTTGCCTTCCTGTACGAATTTCTGGAGTCTTTCTGTGCTCCAAAAACTGTTGCCATTTTGCCATCTTTTCCTGGGTACCTGAAGCATTGGTGATAAGATGACGGTATTGCCTTGAAACCGTGAATGCTTGGTCTGCCCAAGATCCCATTGAACGGAGAGTCTATATTGACCACGATGAAGTGTGTTGTGCGTGATACTCTCCCGTTTCTTTTTCCCAGGGATATCTGTAGATCGATAGCTCCTACTACTGGGGCCTTTGTGTTTGTGAACCCATAAATGGCTTCCTTGGCCGGGGTTAGCTGATCCACTTTGTAGCCCATTTTTTCGAACACAGCTAGGTATAGTATATCTACTGAGCTGCCATTGTCCACCATTACTTTGTTCAGACTTAAATCATCCCCTATATCCACTTGTATTACTAGTGGATCCTCATGTGGGCTGACCACGTTGTCCAGATCTTCCTCAGAGAAGCTTATTTCCTCGCTTGGGTACGATCTTTTCTTAGATTTTGGTACCGTTGTAGTCTGCATTACTTTGCGCGAGTAACTTCTGCTTTCTCCTACTGATCCTCCACCGAAGATTAAATTGATTACCCTTCTTTTGTGATCAGTGTCTGAATCGGGACTCCTTGAGCGTTGGCGCTTACCCTTGTTTTTTGGGTCCTTACAGCCTTGTCGCCCCCTTTCTATTTTATTTATGTATTGCTTCAGCTTCCCTTCCTTCACTTGCGTGTCTAGGAAGGTACTCAGCTCCCTGCAGTTTTCTGTATTGTGCCCGTAATCCTTGTGGAACTTGCAATACCTGTTCCTCCTTGTTCGAGCCTCTTTTGTTGCAGGGTTTAACTCTTCTGGTTGAGGAAACCTGATTCTTCCTTTTTCTTTATTGTAGATTTCCTCTTTTGGAGTAGTGAAAACCGTAAATCCTAAGTCTTTGTACTTTGGATACCTTGATTTTCCAAACTCCCCAGATGTCTGGTAGACCTTTCCATCGTGTTTTGGTCTCCAGGATGATTCTCCTTTCTCAAACTTCTGAAATTTCTTTTTTGGTGCTTCATATGCTTTTTTATTGCTTATGGCACCTCTCTCTTTTTCTTTCTCATACTCTTCAGAATTTATATATTTCTGGGCCTTTGTTAGCAGGTCTTCCATGCATTTTACATTACTAACGTTTAGCTTTATTGCTAATGGCGTGTTCATGTCTAGCCCTTTTGAGTATGCGCATATTGCGATTGTTGTATTCAGATCGGAGATTTTCTGCATGGCTTCCGTGAAATTAGTTGTATAATTCC
>LFYR01002199.1:4851-33158 GCA_001185155.1 Zostera marina | reverse complement strand
GTCTCCATTCTGTTTGATTGCAAACAGTGATTCCGTGCCCTTCCTGACCCTTGTGTTTCCACAGTGTTGGGCGACGAATTTCTTTTTCAAGTCCTCGAAACTTGTTATGCTCCCTGGCTGCAGTTCAACGAACCATCTGTATGTAGGCCCTTTCAGTGTTCCTGGGAATGCTCTACATAGGATGTCATCCCTTGATGTGACCCATTGCATTGCCCCCACAAACATATTTATGTGGTTTGCTGGGTCCATCTTTCCATCATAAATTTGCAGCCTGGGTAGCCTGAATTTCAGAGGTGCTGGTTTTACCATTAGCGATTTGTGCAGGGCATCCATGCCTACCAGCCAGTTTGGAACCTCGCCTTCTTCTTCTGTGTCTCCCGTGCTCTCTTCATGTACGGGTTTTTTGAGAAGAGGTTTTGGTTGCTCCTCTGGTTTGCGAGGTAATGGTGCGCTGGAGTGTGCTGCTCTATGACTTGACACTTCCTGTTGCACCCTGGCCTGCTTTGAAGTCTGAGCTTTTGAATGGTATATTGATGCTTTAGATTTTTCAATATCCTTTATTTTCTCGCTCATTTTTGCTATGGTTTCCTTCATTTTTTCCAGCTCTTCTATGGGCATCTTTATGAACCCGTGAGTGGTTTCTGATGCAGCAGCCCTTGGTTCCTTGCTGCTTGTGGGTCCCCCCTTTTGAGGTTGTTCTTCTGAAGGCTTCTCCTTTTCAGCAAGGAGTCGGATGGCCTCTGCTATCGCCTGAACCGTGATGTTCAGATTTTCCCCTCCTGCTGAAGCTTGGGGAGTTTGCACGCGTTCACCTTCGGGTTCAGCCTCAGGTCCCGTGGGAGTCCTTTTGTTCTTATTGGCCTTGGGTGGTCGACCCACTGGCCTTTTAGTTTTTGAGTTGCCAGGTTGTTGCTCTGGCGCCTCCTGAGAATTTGTCCTCCGCCTTGGGAAGTGCTTCGAGTTACCACCATCCTGGAGTGTTCGACTTTTCTTGGAAAGAGTGTTCGACTTTTGCTTGGAGAGAAAAGTCGATCTTCAAAAAGTCGATCCCTAGTGCACTTGGAGGATTCCTTGGAAGTCGATGCCTGAAAGCCTAGTTCCTTGAGGGATCGACTTTTTTTCCTTGGAAGAAAAAGTCGATCTTCTGAAAAGTTGATCCCTTGCTGGCTGATTTCCTCGCAAGACTCCCTAGCTGGCGACTTGGAAAAAAGTCGATCACTTTTTTCGAAAAAGTCGAGGAGTTTTTGTCGTGAGTATCTTTGAATCACAGACGGCGCCAACTGATGGGGGTGAAACCCGACCAGTACTCCAAGACGCGCGAGCAAGCGCCAAGCGGGGAACTCCGCGGGAAACCGGACCGGAACTCAAGTGTGCAGAACTCTGCTTCGCTAGGAATCCTTCTTCTCCAAATGACTTGCCTTTAATGAGTGGGGGGTGCCCTCTATTTATAGGGGTTCTTATGGGGGCAATATGGTCATTTGGGCAGTAACCGCCAAACTGATCAGATTGGGTCCCAGGATCGACTTTCCAGAGATCGACTTTCTGGGGGTCGACTTTCCTGGTGATCGACTTTATTCGGAAGTCGATCCCAGGGAAGTCGATCCTCAGGAAAGTCGATCTTCCTAGGATTCGACTTGGGACCTCCTCGACCCTAGAATAGATACCTTAACTCATCTTAGGCTATCCGGACTTTTAGTTGCTGGTAGGTTGTGACCGTGTTCGGGATACTGTATCACCAGTACTCCCCCCTCCTCTGCGTATTAGATACTTTGGGATACGTCTTTTAGTACTATGGTCTGTGTGTCGGACCTTGTACTATCACTATGTAGTACTCTTCTGCTATTATGCTTAACCTAACCCTAACGCATAAACCCTACCTAATCCTATATTTCGTAGTAGTCTTCTGCTGTTACGGTGTCTACGCTACTGCTTACTGGTCATCTGCTATTATCAGTACTTATTTCAACACCTACTTCCACCTCTTCTCATACCATGCAGTACTCTTCTGCTATCATACTATAGTAATCAAACAACATATATATGTCTTTCCAAAAAGTATATCAGTACTGTACCTGATAATTAATAGTATTGTTTAACAAAACAATTAATAAACACACTCTAATTGAACTTGAAGTTGTAATTGTTAAATATACGAGCATCCCATAAAGCCACACGCAGTATGTCGTGGACGACTTTCTCCCTTATGTTGTCAACGTCCTTCTTGCTGAATGGAACTAGCTCACCCAGACATATGTATTCCATGGCGGCCATCACGTATATCCTGGTATCTTCTGGACTTTTAAAGAATGCTTGAGGAAAATGAGGACTTGTTTCACAAACCCAAGTAGACAAGTTATGGTCTGAATAAATGCCACGGATGTAATGACACTGCAACAAATAAAACGACGTCTTAATATATTTTAACATCTTCCAATTTCAAATATTTAATAACTTATTGTTTCTTTTAATTACCATATTCTTGTTCTGCTTTATCATATCTTCGTTGTCTTCGTATGGAAAACAGTGGATGCATTTCTTCTTTGTAATGCCTAACTGTATCAAATGCCACAAACCACACACCTCAATGGGGGCTAATATAATATGAATCACGTCCCATTTGTCACTTACTTCGCTCAAATGTTTCTTCAGCTCATCAAATTCTATCATGTTCAAGTTCCTGTTAGGAGCAACCCCCTTGATTCTTTTCTATATCCAACAAATTCTACGGTCATGCACAAGTTCTGAATGATTTCGGAATGTTACTAGAAGAATAATATATTACCAGTTTTATCGGGTCAATGAACTTGATTGTGTGAGTGATAAATTATCTATCAGACATTTTCCGGCGGAGAACTCTAATGTAAAGGGAGATGCACTGCATAATACGAACAATCATATTAGTCTTACTCTTTTTTTAGCAAATCTGATATTTAATAACCTACGTGGCTGCGGACCGGAGCTTTGGCCATCAATCCAATCACCCATGTTGAATCACATCGTATTTGACCTGTTTCCAATAGACCTTCTTTAGCAGTAATTTCCTGCAATTTTCCACTCTTTTTAACGTCGCGTATATTCATTCCGGACCTAGTTATGTGGTTCTTCCACATCTTCTCTTTCATGATTCTTTCCATCCTAACCTTTATCACGTCTTCCTACAACATTTGATAATATATTTAGTATGTACATGACGAACATCGCAAAACAAATAATAAATCTTACATGTCTTTCTATTATTCTTTTTACTAGAGAACTTGGTTTGTTCTTGTTCATTTGTACCGATATTGGCTGGTTGTCCAACCTGTCTTCTTCGGTCAAAACAATTATCTTACGTGGTGTATTGAAGTTTTCCTCATTTTCGGCTGAACGCCTTGTAAATTGTGAATTCATCTGGCTTTTTGGGTTTGGAGTTGGACTAGCCTGAGACGCTAAGCGACAAGCCTCTTTTATAAATGCGGGGCCCTCTTGAAAAGACAGTACATATTCAGACGTATTTTTGACACCGCTGGTTGACGCTTCATGAACTGCTTCATTGATAACCTCAGGTACATCGATATCAAGATCAGTAAAACCAAAAGAAAGCTTTGTTGGGGATCCTGCAAATTTCTTTCTTATATTGAATGGATCTGAATATTAACAAAATTGTGCTTACATATTAGTTGCACAAATATTAGGAAAAATTATATTACAAATAATACCATCATTTGTAAAGTCAATTGTCCTCTCCGTGAATTCCTCGGTATAATCATATAAACTTTCATGCTTGATCTTTACAAACTTGTATTCGGATATTATCGGATTGGGGTATAGATATTCGACCTCCTCATCACTCTCGCTCTCTTCTTCGCTGACTACTTAGTTTGTAGATTCATTTATAATAATATCAGAAATTTAATTGTACACCAATTACGACAATTAAATGCTTACCTTTAATAATTAGAACATCTTTCTCATTTTCATCATCTTTCTCATTTTGTCTCGACTTGCTAGAAGATCTGAAAAAATCATTACTCTATTAGACATTTGGTGGTCCACAAAATTATAGGTCATTTAATATATTTATCCTCCAATTTTAATGTCCATTAGGGTACCTGCATTATGTTCACATTGATATTTTTTAGCAGAATTACCCATAGTTCAAAAAGCGAAAAAGCGGTCAGCTTTTACATTGACCGCTTTTTCAGCTTTGAGCGCTTTAGCGCGCTTAAAGCTGAAAAAGCGGTAGTGGCATTATTGTAAATAATGCTAATTTTTTTAAAAATATATATAAAATATATATAAACCTGTAATTATTCAAGACATCATCCAAATTATTTGAAAAACATTTACAAGTCATATAACCTAATCATCTAGACGTGCACCAATATCTATATTATCTCTTAAAATTTCTTCCATTTCATTCATGCAATGATGAAATTGGGATTCAGTTCCCATATCTCTAGGGTTTTGGAAGAAATAGAAGTGAGAGTGATAAAGGAAATTAGGGTTTTATTAGAAGGGTATTGGGTTTATATAGTTAGATAGAAATTGGAGGGGTAGGAAGGGAAATTAAAATAGTTTAAGTTATTTCACATGGGTAATGGGTTGCCCCAACCCGACCCGACCCGATAACCCGTCCAGAAAAAGCGTTTTAGAAAGCGGTCCTGGAGGACCGCTTTGCCGCTTAAAGCGTCGCTTTTTGAACTATGGAATTACCTATGTCCATAACAGTATCCTACAATCTAACAACAGTATACAGTGATTTATAATCATAACATCCGACATTAATAGCAGAATAAATATGTATCATAGCAAAACATTATATTTCTTAACACATTCTCTACTACACATTAGAATAGTATTTTTCTACCAGAAAAAAACAGGTTTGAAAATAATAAAGCCTCGTGAGTTTTTATGAAATAGACACAAACCAACTATAAATATATTTGGCTATATCATTGTTCAGTCCTCTTGCCGTCGTGTACCTTTGACCTCTTTTTCCTTCTGCACTTTTGTTGTGACTTCTTCGTTCAGATCCTTTTTCTTCTCCACTGAAATTGCATGTACAGTATCAACATATATCCGGCATAACATATTTTTCAATTTTTGTATGGAGACATTCATACCTACGACATTTAGTTCTTCCAAAGAACTTTTGTATTGACCAACCAAACCTCTACCCAATTCCCAAGCCTCGTATAACTCTTTCTTTACTTCAATTGAAGCCTTTTCAGTTTGTGCTGGAATCGACTTCAGGATGACAACATCATCTCCATCATCATTTAATCTTGGAGTTGGTTGATCCTGACTTATGTTAAGATTGAACGTCGGGAAAGCAAAAGTTTCTTGATTTTGTATAATTGTCTCCTGATTGTCTTCATTGATTGGTTCCTGGGGTTCGTTGACAGTAATGTCAGCGGGCTTCGTTATATTTGTTATGTCAATCGAGTTCTTTGCCACATCCAATACCTCTTCATCTTTATTTTCCATATTTCTAGAAACATCCAGTTTATTAACAGTTCATTCACCTGCATTATCAGAGACTTGAATACCTTCAATATGTTTTACTTTCTCTTCCATACATTCTTCATTTTTTTGTCAACCTCTCCCACAACAGGATCGTTTAGATCCATAGATATCTTGGCAGCATCTTCGCCGACATGTTGTTTCTTCTCGACTATTTCCATCACTATAATGCATTCATCAACAAATATTCATAGTCAATTTCAATCCTACAATTTTAACAGATTCAAATTTAACAAATTTACGTACCATCAATATCTATAGGTTCACTACAAGGTGGCCCTGAAGATGTTGCACTCGTATTTGATAGGCGACCATTGCGGCGCAAAGATACGGAAGGAATGTCTTTTTTCTTTTTGACTACTTTCTTCGGACTTGTCATTCCAGGCTTCTTCTTAAAGATCTCTTCGAATTTTATAGCAATAGCTCTCTTCTGAACCTCTCGTCTATCCTCAGCTACATTTTTGATCTTCGATGCAGATTTACTATGGTTCCGTGGAGATTCATATATCATGACCCTTTTTCCTTTCAATTTCCTTCTGATTTCAGAATCATTTCTCTTCTCTGCAGAGGAACAACCGAACTGTTCCACATTATTCTTTTCAGACATGGATTCTTCAACACTGGCACTCGCGGATGAACCAGTTTCTATTAGACTGCCGACTGTTGGAGCCATGTTAAGTCTTTTTTCGAAAGAAATATCCTCGATAAAGACCTGCTATTCAGTATATTAGCAGAACAACTATTTAAATTTGCATCATTCAGTTTAATCTTAGCATTTAATTGAACAATCTTAGCATTCAATATACAGATAAAATTAACCTCAGAGTCAGTAAGGAGATCGAGCTTCTCCTTCAGGTATGTGATCTTGCCCCCCCACTTCTTGAAGTATGGTTCATTCGATACAGCTTGCTCATTAGGCTTAGCCACAAGGGTATGCTTGAATAGCCATACCTAAACACATTCATGACCAAAACTAATCAACAACAAATAAACAGAAGGAATATTATAGCAGGATGAAAATTGGTCAACCATACCATGAGGCACATGTCACACCCGTCTATGTAGACCTTAGACGGATCCTTAGTGCGCTTTCGCCGGACAACGCTGTCACGGCATTTCCTCATCCTGTCAAACAATACATTGCGCAAATATTCCGCCCAGTTGTATTCTATGTTAGCTATATAGTCTAAAAAATTACGACTTATGCGGTAACTGTTCTTACATCATAACACTGTAATAAATAAGTATATTATCCATAGTCTGATTAAATCATCATCATCTACAATAGATAATAGATGTTTAACAGCTTTTTGATTTATGGCGACAATGGCTTTGACAACAACCTCTCGTCGGATATCACAGTCGGCAGCAAAATGTCGGAGTGACCAGTCAGAAGAACTCTTTGCTTTCCTCTTCATTTCCACATCTACGTCTCGGTATGGAATACCTAAAATCTGGCCAAACTCGGCAACTGAAAATTTCAGGATTTTCCCATTTATGTTGAATGAATAACGTCCAACATACCTTCCAATAAGATCGTCCAACAAACGAGCTCTGATTTTGAAATCTGGAACTCCATAAAAATGACCGAAGATACTCTCCTTTATTCTTTTAGAGACGGCGTGATTGAATTGTACATTCCCAAATCTTGTCGCTTGGTTGTACGTTGGAATTCCAGACCGATGACGAATAAGGTGATTGACTACAAAAAAAACCAATGTATTAGAATTATAATCAAAGTAAATATACAATTTAATTCCAAAAGGTTTACTAAACTACTGGTCTCATCATGATCGTAAAATTTCCCCTCTTTCTTGTTCTTCTTCTTCTTCACAGGCGATAATTTCCTTTCTTCTTCTACGGTATGCTTCTTATCAGCAACAGATTCGTCCTCCATATCCAACATCTTCGCAGAACTGTCTTCGTCATTATCAGAAGTACCACAATCCTCGATATACAACTTGCCTTTTTTCTGTTTTGTACTATTTTTCATAGGCTTGTAAGATTTTACATGTTTCTTCTTTTTCTTCTCCTCAGAAGACAATCTTTTTTTCTCAGAATCAGTGTCTATGTCCATGTCTAAAATTTTCGCAGAAGTTTCCTCTTCATTTGCAGACATGGGGAGATCATTCATATCCTCATCGGCTCTCTGTTCATGAATCTCCCTAGCAGCCTTCTTAGGTTTCTTGCTTTCCTGCATCTTCTTCTTCATCCTACGACTATTCTTTTGGACCACAGGACTTCTTCCGCTCTTTTTTGCAATCATTTTTTTCCTGTCCTCCTCCATCAGTTTCTTTAAGGTGTTGTTGAAGCCACTGTCGATTCTGGCTTGTCACCTACAACAATTGATCATATTTAGTGCATATTCTATAAGAAAATCAGTATTACATTCAATTTTCACCTCTACCGCTTTTTCTTTTTGACAGTATAAACTGATTCGGGTCAGGAGATGAATCTCTGTCATATGCGGAGAAGTCGAAGTCGACATCTTTGATGATGTCTTCTATCACTCTGTCTGCCTTTACACGATCACTTTCTGAAATTTTAGCAGAAAAATGAAACATTATAGTACACAAATTCATGGCAATGACATACACTAAGAAAATATAAAAATAGCAATAACACGTATACAAACTACTATTACAACAACAACAAAAATGATATTAGATAGATTTAGAGTAGGTAAGCCTTTTACCTACGGCACTTGCACGTACAGAACCGCGTACATCCGATCCGCTTAGTTTCTCTTTCGATTTATCTGAATTCGAACTTGTCATTTCGTCTGCAATTTACTGTGCAAACAAACAAACATCAATTACATTCTAACAAATTAGCACAATACAATACCAACATATATAAAGCACAATCGAAATTTCATTTTACCTACTACACTGACTAGACCATAGGCGACGGAAGTGTCATACACTTATACACTCACAAATTTATAAATGACATTATCAGAACTACAAATACAATTATCATAATACAATAATACAGAACTCTATATTTTAGCGGAACAGAACTCTATATTAACAATAACAACATATTAAAGTGAATATTAACATATCAAGATAGCAAACTAATTCAAGGGAATATGAAGATATCTAAATCGAAGACAATAATAGGAGACATGAACATAAGATTTTTATCTAAATCGTACTGAGAATACATAGATAAGACATGTACTTTCCATTACCTCTACTCAACAAACCAAACTCAATAACACCAACCCAAAAATAAAATCCTAAAACATTTGTTATTTATAAAAAGACCTAGAGTTTCATCCATTAACGGTTTTCCTGGTAACTGCCCACGTCTATTGGGTAAAATATGTAATCTCATTTCAACGGTCGTTCAAACCACCTTTTGGCGAAGATATGCGGTTAGAAAAAAATTTGCGAACAAAATAGAGACCAATGCTAACAAAAACAACAATTTCCTAACCACAAACAACAATAGGGAAAACAAAATAAGGAGATGGGGGGCAGCGACAATGAAGAAAACCCCAAAAAACATAGCCGATCAAAGAATGGAACCATACCGTGCCGACTGTTGCAAAGAAATGATTCGATCACAACGGTTAGAGGAGGGTCGCACGGTGAACGTCGTCTGGAAAAGGTCGCGCAGTTAACGTCTTCTGGAAAAGGATTTTTCCAATCGCCGGGAACGAGGGTTTTGGTGGGTTTAGGAGGGAGCACGTAAATGAAAAATTTTTTTTGAATGAAATTGATGTGCGACGTGGTAGAAGAAGCTTCAGTGTACGGTAGTACCATGCTACTACTGAGCTACTACTAGGTACCAGGTACCTATTTAATATTTTTTAATTTTTTCCCAACAGGAACCGGGAACTTCTACAACAGGTGGGGATGCTAAAAAAAGGATGGTCCAGATTCGTCCTAAAAACGGACGGCCGAGATGAGAAAGGGTTCTCATAAGAACCCTTCTTAACCACGGTAATGTTTTAATATTGAATGCGGAATTGGAAGTTGGAACTGATCCGATCCACGAACTGGTTTCCACGTGGCATGTTTCTATTGGATTGATGACATCAAAGAAATGGTGATTCCTCCCCTTGCCCCCCCGCTAAGAAACCTTGTTCTTTTATTATAAATAATCCGCTGTCCACTCTCACTCTCTAAAAATTTATCTCGATTTCCCTTTACCAAAAATTTCACTTCCACCATGGAACTTGCGATCACTGAATACGATTTCGAATCGTTCTTCGAATCTATTTCTGTTGACTTCGACTTCGATGCTGACTTTCCCCTACCGGAGATTGCCGAAGATATTGCTTTTCCGTCAAACATGGATCAGCCTTCGGCGATGACGAATGACCCGACGAACTCTTCTCCCTTGTGGGTCAAGGATCTGGAGAATTTTCTTATGACGGGCGACGAGGATGGTGAGGGAGAGACTGAGGTTATCCACCCCGACTTGTTGCCGTATGCGTCGTCGGAAGACCTGTCCGAGAAGAGGTCTGAAGGGGAAGTAACGGGAAAGGGCATGGATTTGGAAGTAAGGAGCGAAGAAGGGACTGAGGGTGGGGATTTAAGCGGGATTAAAGGGGATGTTGATGAGGAGAGGAGTGGAGATGAGGATATCAGCAAAAAACGTCTAAGGTATATTTACGTATGATAATTTTTTTACAAACTGCTAAATGATCAGGTTCGTATAAACGTCATACTTTAGAATTTAGATTACACAAAACATTTGCAATAGTTCATTGTAATGTCCGAACTCCGAATAATATGATTGTCAATAAGAATCTAAATTTGGTTGGTTGGTCTTATGTAAAAATTAGACAGTTATCATTATGTTTTTTCATATTAAATCCAGCACTAAAGTAATCAATCTAAACAAAAAACTTTGTGAGAAGAACATAGATGTGATTTTAACATTCTGCTGGTTGATTTCCAATAAATGAGAGGCGTTTCATTCATTTTCATGACATTTATTGCTATTTTCTTTTCAGACAGATAAAGAACAGAGATTCTGCTATGAAATCCCGGGAGCGAAAAAGGAAGTATGTTAAGGATCTTGAAGCAAAAGCCAAAATTTTGGAATCAGAATGCAGGCGCCTTGAACATCTCTACCAATGTGTTAAAGCTGAGAATATATCTCTTCACCGCCATTTGCAAAAGGACAGTGTTTCTGTTGTTTACCAAGCCGGACAGGAGTCTGCCGTGCTCTTTAAGGGTAATGAAACAGTAACTTACTGCTATTATTCTTGCAAAATTACTGCCATAATTGTTAACCAAGATCGATAATGGTTTTATACTCCTTAAGACGTTGTCCATTAATGCAGCCATCTTAATGTGGGACTGAAGTTTTGGTTGTTTCTTTCTTTTTTGCAGAATCCCTGCTGTTGGGTTCCCTGTTTTGGCTAGTAAGCATCGCCTACCTATTCCTCGGATCAAACCTACTTACCTGGAACCTGCTAGACGGAGCAGGGAAAAAGGGAAGAAGCGATCCAAGGAAGAAGCAGGATCAGGAAACAGTCTTAACAAGAGGAATAAGAAGTGAGATTTTATTAACTCCACCAGTTTTAAATTCTAAGTCTGTTTTCATGAGACGTAGGTACAAAGCACTGAAACCAAAGTTTAAGAAGATTATACTCATTTCTTGTTCTTGAATTTTGTGTGTTTCTATTTTCAATTACCATCTTGTTGAAATAAATAAATTGTTTTTGTCTAGAAGGAATAGACTTAGTAAGCTATTGGTGTAGTTATTTTTCTGTTCTGTACTTGTGTTCTTCAGATTTATCTCTTACGTTGGTTTTTTGTGAATGATTTTTTTTTATAAATTTTGTTCGAATGGATTGATACAGACAAATAATTAGGATTGATAGAAATATATAGTTAGAAAAATAATGGGGATTTACAGTCAATTTCTCTTCTTTGAAAGGGTAGTTTATTATTATGAATCTTTAAATTACAAATTTTATCAATTTTTCCAACTATTTTAGTATACAATGACAGTCTTTCATGCCATTGCCACAAAAACATATGTATGTCGGTCGTCGGATCGGACATGCAGGATATTCGAATTTGACCGAATAAAATCTGGATTTAAAAATTCGAATCCGCATAAATTATCAAGATATCCGAATCCGAATAAATTATCCGGATTTTCGGATAAAGTTAAGGTTATGATTTAATAATTATAAGTTATAAAGATTTATAATTTTAAAGGTAATTAGGTTTAAGACTTTAAATGTTTAATGATTAATAATATAAATATATAATATCCGAAATTCTTAAACGAATTTGTATTTTAACGGCGGATTTATCGGATATCCGAATCCGACCGGATTTTCAATTCAGGTATCCAAATCTTAATCAGGATAGTTATATTCGAATTCGAATGCGGATTCTGGTATACCATTTATAAACTTAGCCACAAACTACCTAATTTTTTTTTGCTATTAAACCAAGTAAACCAGAATTTCGTTCAGGTGTAAGTGATGCAATCCATCGACCATCATCACTATTGCCATTAAGTAGCTTCACCCCCGTCACCTTATCGAAACAAATAAATCTCAATTCATTCAATGAAAAAACACATTTCATATCTCTACTTAACACAAGAAACATCTTTTGAATCAAGCACACCAAATTTTGCTTTAAGTCTAATTGTGCATTTGTGCCAATATAAGTAATTTTAAAAAATTTACCATCATCAATAATTATAGAATTCTTAAGTTTGTGCATCAAAGAACTGATCCAATGCCGGACTCCAAGCATCATCCATAGACATATTCGATCAGGTAGAACTTCTGAGCAGATTGTAACTTAGCCGGTAGGTTTCATTGAACGACTGTGTTCATCCGAACCTATTCTTCTAGGATCAAGGTCCGTCAAGTCGGACCCTGGACCAAACAGATCTACTAGGGCAGGAGTTATAAATACCTCACATAGTGCAGCAGGGAGGGGGATCGATTACTTGAGAATATGAATACTAGAGAGTTGTGTGTGTGAGCATTAATTCTAGCACGAGTCCACACACCATCAGAAGTCTAAACCAAGGCGGCGGCGGCTGGTCGAGGGGCAAAAATATTATGAATGGGTCTAAAGAATTGCACAAGACCACCACCAGTCCACCACCATCACTATATATTGCACGCTTGTTATTTATTTTTTTAAACAAATAAGTGATTAACGTATGTAGTCCTAGTTATGCAAACATGTTATTCACTTCCTCTGTTTTGAATACTTTTTCAGATTATTTAACTAAACGAATGAATGCCGCATGCGTATCCTTTTCTTAAATCATTAAATGTCTTTAGTATAATAGAATTCTGTAATATTCAAAACGTCAAAACCCATAAATAAAAAATCCAATAAATCCCCCTCCCATAAATGAACTAGTTTGGAGTTTGGACATTAACTAGTTTGGACAAGTGCTTTTTAATGATTACTCTAAGTCTCTAACTGTCCAACACCTTTATCTTCTTCTCGACGTGCGGTGATGAACATGCATCGATCTAGGCAATTCAATGAATACACAGCTAAGATGAAAATGTCAACCATAACTTTTTCTTACATATAGCCCATCGAGTTGGCGTTTTCCTTCTCTCATCGACGACCAGAACAGGGATCGCATCTAGCTACAGAAGAAGAAAAACAATGTCTGGATTCTACGGCGTTCCAAAAGATCTGTCTGTTCTGCAGAAGCAGAGAGTTGAGTACAGCCCGGAGCTTCCCCCATCCCTGAGAGCTGAGGTGATACACGCAGTAATTTGAATCATCTACATACATCTACGAAATTAAATAACGTTTTTCTTGTCTCTTAACTTGAACGAACAGAAAATCGGTATAGAATATAGTGACACCACGACCTCAGCAGATTCGCTCAGTTATTCTCTATTAACCCAGTACCTTCCCCATACATACGGACAGCCTCTGGTTCATTTCGTGGAGAATGCAGCTGCAGATTCTGGAGATTGCACCACCAAAGAACATCCGGTTGTAAAGTATGTTGATCCATGCATGCAGTAACAAGTGGTGAAGTTTTATGATTTATGAATCTAACTATGATGTATGATGCAGGGTTGGGTTTGTATTCTGCGGAAGGCAGACTCCTGGTGGACATAATGTGGTTTGGGGTCTCTATGATGCACTTAAGAAAAACAATGCCAAAAACAGTTTGATTGGATTTATTGGTATGGTTTTTATTTAATATCATCATCTCTAGCCTTTTCAAACTTATTTCGATCCATGCAGGTGGGAGTGAGGGTTTATTTGCACAGAAAACTTTGGAAATCACTGAAGATGTTCTTGCTACCTATAAAAATCAAGGTCTCTCTATAATATATAGATAGATAGATGATCAAAAATTGGAAAATTTAAATCAATAGAAGATTTGTTTATAGAATGGAGATCGAATCATTGCAGGTGGATATGATTTGTTGGGCAGGACAAAGGATCAGATCAAAACAACTCATCAACTCAACGAGGCTCTGGTCTCATGCCAAGCTTTGGAATTGGATGGTCTGGTGATTGCTGGAGGTACTGATAAATTAACCAAAGAGTTTATTAATTAATTCAGGATTAATAGTTATTATCTCCAGGAGCCAACTCAAACAATGATGCTGCTCAGCTTGCCGAACTTTTCGCAGCATCAAAATGCAAAACTAAGGTACTATTTACATTTACCCTTCTTTTTACGCTAGATCATTACCCATAATTAGAAATTGATTTTTTGTGATCGATATTTGATGATTAATGAAATTAAAAGGTCGTTGGAGTTCCAATCACTTTGCATGGTGATCTCAAGAATCAATTTGTGGAAGCCGATGTTGGTTTTGATACTATATGTAAGGTAAAAACAAACAAAAAATCAATATCTGCACTGATATAGTAAATATTTCCGACTCAATTCTACATATATATATATATATCATGAATTCAATATTGATCAGGTGAATTCACAACTCGTCAGTAATATCTGCACTGATGCACTGTCTGCCGAGAAGGTAAATTTTGAAATATTGAATATATTACCCATTAATTAGAAATGGATTTTAATCAATTGTCCATTGATTTTCAGTATTACTATTTCATCCGGGCCATCGGTCGGAAGGCATCGCATGTTTCTTTGGAATGTGCTCTACAATGCCATCCTAACATGGTTGTTACTTGTCGATACACACACACACACTTGTTAATGCAAGTTCAACTATAGACAGATATGCTTTAACTGTCTTACTGATCAGGTAATCCTTGGGGAAGAGGTAGCTTCGTCGAAACAAACGCTTTTCGACATCACTAACCAAATAGCTGATGTTGTCCAAGCAAGAGCTCAAAAAGGTTAGAATATTAATTATGATTAGTTTGATGATCTATCGATCGATCATATGTATTCATTGAGTTTTTCTTTTTCTTTCATCAGATAAAAATCATGGAGTTATAATAATGCCTGAAGGACTTGTAGAAAGCATTCCAGAAATGAGCGCTCTTTTGAATGTGATTATCATCATCACAAATTCTTCAGTTTAAAAAAAAAAATCAACAATATAATTATCAATCATAATATATTTTTTCTACTTGCAAATTAAAGGAAATTCATAGCCAGCTGAAACGTGGAGTTCCTGCTGACGATGTAGCTTCGCAGCTCTCACCTTGGGCATCTGCTTTATTTGAGTTTATGCCTCCATTTATAAAGAAACAGGTTCCCATTAATTAGTTCAATTGAATTCCAGAATCTAAATCTTTTCTACTTCACCAGTTAATATGAATCTTATTGCAGTTACTTCTTGCTCCAGAATCTGATGGCTCGGCACAATTATCACAGGTATTAATTGATCGATCAACTGCAAAATTCTGTAGATAGAACATAGCAGTATATTGATTCTATTATTTTATAGATTGAATTGGAGAAACTTCTAGCACAAATGGTCGAGACAGAAATAGAGAAACGCAAGGTACGTAGCGAATTAATCGGTCTTAATTCTTTGCAGTCAAATATTTTAGCCGTAAATAAATATAAATCAAGGGCATTATTTATTGCAGAAAGAAGGCAATTATAAAGGTAAGAAATTCAGTGCAATCTGCCATTTCTTTGGTTATCAAGCTCGTGGATCTTTACCTTCCAAATTTGATTGTGATTACGCTTACGTAAGCCGGTTCTAATCCTATATATATACTAATTAATATTTATCGATCATACTAATTATCTATGCATGTAGGCGCTTGGACATGTCACCAATCATATCATATCTGCTGGTCTGAATGGGTATATGGCTACAATTTCAAACCTTAAAAATTCCATCAGCAAATGGAGATGCGGGGCTGCGCCAATTACTGTAAATTACTCGTATTAATTTCATATTCTGATTCCATGTATCTAATTAATTAGCACAATGACAACATCATTCATTTATACCAGGCAATGATGTCTGTGAATCAATTTGCACAAGATCCAAGCACAAAGACTGTAGGAAAGCTAGCCATTTTTCCTGCAACCGTTGATTTGAAGGGAAAGACATACGAGTATGTCGATTTGAACCTTGTCTCTTTCATCGGAAAATCTTTAATCTGATCAGCTCTCTAATAGTTAACAATCATGCTTGATTTCAGGATGTATAAGAAGAATTGCACGAGTTACGTGATGGATGATATCTATAGAAACCCTGGACCGATTCAATATGAGGGACCGGGATCCGAGGAAAAGACATTCACATTGTGCACTGGAGAAGAAGATTACATGGGGAAGATCAAGGATCTACAAGATCATCTTCATAAGGTTATATACTTATATATATATATATATTGATTATAGATTGATTATAAACACTAGTTTCTGGCTTAATTGATTTTCAGGTTCAGAACATTGTAAAGCCTGGATGCTCCCAGGATGTTCTGAATGTAGCATTGAGTTCCATGGCTTCCGTGACGAAAATACTTACAATCATATCATCCCCATCCCACTCCGACCACTCCTACCTCTAAGTGGACAATTTTATACATGATCGTTTAATAAAGATCCATTCATGGTGGATGAACGCTGTTTTTTTTGTCTGGTTCAAATATGATGCTTGGATGTTCATCATTTTATCTGGCGATTGTTTTCGTCACCGATCCAATATATGTAATTGTGCATTTGTGTTTGTTTGTTTGAAGATTGAGAATGCAATTTAAATAGAGAAGAATAATTTCATAATTTGTTATAATGGTCCTTCCCACATTTGCTTGAGTGTGTGGGTTTTGATTTGACCTGTTTCTCAATCAACATTATCAATTGGGGTCATTAGTCAATGTGTATGATATTCCCAACTTTCAATCTGAGGCTCTTGTTCATATTTGTAATGGTCTCCTTCTTGATCTTCATAGTTATCCTGATCTTCCCAATGGTTATTCATACTGTTTTTGATGTTTTTCAGTGTAAGTGTTTGCTCTTGGGCCTTGATACGACCGTGACCAGTAATCACGGTATCTTTGCATCCTACACCCTGTGCTATCAGAGAATGGTTAATTACATCCTAGACCTTGAGATATTAAAGAAATGGATGTATATTAATATATTATAATATTAAACATAATCATGTTGTATTTTATAAATAACCCTAGATATTTATGGGTTGTAAGATATTTATTATGCATGGTTTCTTAGGAAACACACCCCACTACGTAGGCGATTACTCCCCACTACATGGGTGGTTATTCTCACTACGATGGATTAATGCTAATGGTTGATCCCATGATTTGAACAAGGATCAACCCTATAAAACTCAGTGAACTTTATGAATGAAGAGAAAAAAGAAAAATAATATTTTTAGTATTTCGTTATCCTTTAGTCTTTAGTTTTCTATTTTAGTTTATACCTTTTAATCTTTTAGTCTAGTTTAGTTTATACTCGATAGGTTTTACGCCCTATCAGGCCTGGTCTGCCATTGTTGTAACTCCTGTTGTAATTTGATTTATTTTCCCCACCTGTTTGGTTTTTTGAATGAATTACCGCCATCTATCTTTTCCTTCATTGTTTCCATAGGATTGTTTGTCCGAGTAGCCATAGACTTGATAGAAACTATCAGCAGTATGTCCTGACCTTTTGCAATGTGTGCAAAATAGTGTACCCCTGCCTTGTTTCATGGGGCCATCTTTGGATCCAGACAGTATATATTGCTACGGTATGCCCTATTAATTGATTCTGGAACGGGTGTGATCGCGGCCGAATCCAATATTGCTTTTGGTGAAAATCCCCCTTCTGCGCGCATCCAGTTCCTTAAGATCGGTCATAGCATTGTTTAACTCATTTGCACTCTCGGAATCGAAAGAGCTATGACCCTCTCTTTCCTTTGGTATACCGATAGCATTGAAATCACCGATTTTTAACCAATCCATGAAGTCATTTAGTATTTTTTTGTGCCTTCAATTCATGTCCATAACTCTCTTCTCTTTCTACTAAGCAATCCCCATAAATCATTTGATAAGTTAGAAACTCACCTATTGTGACTCAACGACCGGGAGGTGAGGATTATTAATCTCTAGATGCGTCGACTCTTCTTCAAGTGCAGACGACGAGTATCGCCTGAGATTACACCGACGGAGGTGATCGGAAGAAGGGAGAGGAAGAAGTTAGGGCAACAATGAATAACTGTCACTTTAAACAGTTAGTGCGAGTGAAGTTTAATCAAAACTTTTAATTAATTAGTAAAGTTAATTACAATCAGTATATATTACTTTAATTGCTAACTAACTTAACTAATACAACATTTGTTTTATTTAATAAAAGGTTTCAGCCCAACACTTGTAATGTGGCCCGTTCATAATTAACCCATTAACTTTATTTGATATATATTGAAACTTTTGTGCTTTAGTCCTTCAGCTTCTTTTATAACAAAACTTGAGTGTTGGGTAAATTGCCTGCAAAGTAATATCTAAACATAAACTGTTAAGAAGTACAAAACTTATTAGAAATTATATCTAAGTCCTATGTTCAATTATATCTAAACGTTTAAACTCTGTTTAATTAAATCTTTTTACTCAAATCTAATTAAATCCTTTAAGTATGACCTCGAGACAAAGACTTCTCATTCTATTCATTTGTCTGTTAGAAATGACAGAATCTCGATCACCATAAGAGGAGGACCCTCGTAAAATGGGTCGTCGACGATGGTAATATCATCGAAAACACTCCATTATTATCACTGACTCTCTCTTTGGAGGGAAATTCCTCCAGGACCGTAGGTTGTTTGAATAATCAGTGACCAACAACTGACTTGATAGATGTTATCGACGATAGGGGCAAACCTTCACTGAGGTCTTAGACCTTTAATTGACGAATGGACTCTATCGTCTGTCAGGCTGCTGACCTCTTTAGTGGGCCTGATGGGTCGATTGTGGATTGGGTCACATCACCAATTCACCAATTCACCACTTTTAATGCAAATATGTATCCCTCGGAATTATTTAGAATCACATTTGTTAATCGACCTTGTAGCAAAAAGTGGCACAGGGAGTTAGGGATTTAAGAAAGAAGATTACTTGCATTGGGGTTTTGTTTTATCCCAAGTATATATATATATAGGGCAAACTTCTGGTGCAATATCACTAATTGTGATATCTGCGACGTACTAATATGGGTCGTTGGATCTCTTGATTGAATAAAAGTGTCGAATTTGGGCCGTCGAATTTTTCGTCGTGCGCGAGTTAGAACAAACCGTCGTGAAGAATAAAAGTCGTCGGATGAACGGTTAGAATGAAGGACCATATTGCACCTGATAACTTCCCTATGTATATTATTCTCTTCAATAAGTATATATACACAAAAAGGAGCCTAAATTCCTAATTATTTTGATCAGTCTGAAATTTATGGCCGTAAACGTTGACATCATCCATTCATTGACTAACATATGGCTATAGTTCTTAGAATTTGAAAAATTGATGTGAATGTTGTCAATTGATTAAAGGTTTAAAATGATGTTGTCGTCCAAATCATTAAAGTCAACAAAGACCAAGTCTGTCTTGTTAATTTTCTCCTTACAGAATATAAACTTACAGAGTTGCAGACTATACAGATCGGAGATCGATTTCATCGAGGGAGCGAAGAAAAGAAGATGGGTGATTGCGTTTGGATTTTTTTGATGGTAGTAGCAGTAGGTATCTTGTACGTTCATCACACCCAAGCGCAGTCATCGGGTTCAATTGCCAAGGAAGGATGTGAAGACAACTGCGGAGATGTTCGAATTCCATTCCCCTTCGGTATAGGAGGAACGAACTGCTTCTCCTCACATCATTTCAAGATCGAATGCATTGATTCAATACCATACAACCACGGTCTTCAAGTCGTCAAAATCATGACGAATTCCGGCAAAATTAGAAGCTTGATGAAAATATCATACGTCTGCTACGACCAATTCGGTGCTAATACTTTAGATGTCCAACAGGAGATTGGTCACGATGATCAATCATTCCTGTTCTCCAGCACAGATAATATATTTACCGCCGTGGGTTGTGACACAATTGCTTTCATCACTGGCACAAGAGGCCAAAACTACACAGGCGGGTGTATTTCCTTGTGTGCCAACGTCAACGACGCTATGGAAAACGAATGCTCCGGAATTGGGTGCTGTCAATCCGCCATTCCCAATGGACTTGGGACGTATAAGTCTAATATCCAGAGTCAAAACAATCATTCAGACATACAAGGCAACGATTGCAGCTACGCCTTCCTGACGGAGAAAAACAGTCCATACGAAAACTACACCTTCCAAACTTCTGACCTCTCGTCCATGGATAAGAATCGGACGTTCCCAATCATATGTGATTGGGTGATTTCCAATCAAACTTGCGAAGAAGCCAAGAACGCAGGAGATTCCAAATGTATCAGTGTCAACAGTCACTGCTCTGATTCTCCCAGCAAACATGGTTACTTCTGCAATTGCAATTCAGGCTACGATGGAAGTCCTTATTTGAAGGATGGATGTCAAGGTACTGAATTAATTATATTCTTAATTCAATCTACTTTCTTATTTATGATTTTATAATTTCTACTTTCTTAATTAATTCCCCAATATTAGATATAAACGAGTGTGAAGATGATAGTAGTATTTGCGGAGAAAATAACTGCGAAAACATGATTGGAAATTACACCTGCACCTGCCGTGATGGTTTCAGTAAAACCGACGCCGACGAAAAACCTCCCTATCGGAAAAACCTCCGCTGCAGTCCAGTTGGAAAGAATAGCAGATCGCTCGTCCTACCAATTCTCGGTAATTCTATATCTAATTAATTAACCCTTTAAATTTTAATCCTATCGATTCATGGTTTTGATGTGTGTTTACTTACTTACTACCTCCGCTGCAGTTGCGATCGCATCGGCGTTTCTTACATCATCAGTGGGAATTTGGATATATATGGTGCGTCAAAAACGAAAGATTGCCGAATTAAAGCAAAGACATTTCCATCAGAACGGAGGATCCATGCTGGAGAGAAAAATCTCCTCAAAACACGGGATTTCCCAGGATTTCAAATTATACAGCAAAGAACAAGTGGAGTATGCGACCAACAACTACGACCAGAGTAAGATTATTGGACGGGGAGGTCAAGGTGTGGTTTACAAAGGAAAATTCCGGTACGATCAGCGGACATTTGCTATCAAGAAATCTTTGGTCGTTGATGGGAGCAAAGTGGATGAGTTTGTGAATGAGATGGCCATTCTTTCGCAGATTAACCATAGGAACGTGGTGAAGCTCTTAGGTTGCTGTCTGGAGGTTGAAGACCCACTTCTTGTTTATGAATACATACCCAACGGAACACTCTATCACCACATTCAAATGCATTCCTTGCCCTGGGGTATTCGTGTGAGTATCGCCGCCGGGACAGCAAGTGCACTGGCCTATCTACACTCTTCAATTTCTGTTCCGATCATCCATAGAGACGTCAAATCAAGTAACATACTTATTGATCTGGATCACACGGCCAAACTTTCCGACTTCGGTGCATCCAAGTCGATACCGGTCAACGTTGCTCAAGTCACAACTCTGGTTCAGGGGACCTTGGGTTACTTGGATCCGGAATACATGTTGACCCATCAACTTACGAAAAAGAGCGACGTTTACAGCTTTGGGGTCGTTTTGGTTGAGTTGCTAACCGGCTTGATACCGCTTTCTTACGAGAGAGCAGAATCAGAGAGGAGCATAGCCATGCTTTTTGTCTCTGCAATAAAAAACGATCGTATAGATCAGATTATGGATCCAACTATTCTGAACGACGCCACCGTCGTTCAAATGAAACAAGTTGCAGACATTGCAGGACGGTGTTTGAAGATGAAAGGAGAAGATCGGCCATCTATGACGGAGATTTCCATGGAACTTGAAACATTGAGGGCAACGATTACGGGATCATCTCGTCATCACGCATGGATTCCAAATGATACTCAAGTAACTCGACTCCGAACTTTCATAGAACAACCCGTTACTATATCTTCACAGGAATCTGGAATCACCGACGACCTTAACACAACTACTCTGGGTAACCTTGATGCTAATGATATTAGCTTGATCAAATCTCAATGGTACCGATGAAAGATCAACGACCGATGTTTAATTGAGATCCAACAACTAAATTGTCCAAACTATTAATTAGAGTATAGTAAAACTCTAAATAATATCTAATTATTAATTACTATATGAGATTAAGATATTATTATTGATTATGCAAGAGGAAGTATATAATATTTCATATCTAGGGTTAAAATATAGTGGTATTTATTGTTGTACAAGGTAGTTAAAATATCTATTGTTGTACAAGGTTGTGGAACTCAGATCAAAGAGGTTCAGTCTAATAATGCTATGGAATTCAAGAAACTTGCGAAGAGTCTAGAAAAATCAGGAGTTGGGTATCGATTTTCAGCCCCATACAGTCACCAACAAATGGGTTCGGTCGAAAGGCGGCACAGACGCCTGATAGATACAACTCTTACAATATTACAACATGTCAGTATACCAGTCGTATACTGGGACTATGCAGTATTAACGGAAGCACACATATATAACAGGAATCCATCAAAAAATTTGAATAATACGTCGCCGTATGAGGCTCTGTTCCAACGAACTCCGGACTACAGGAAATTACGAGTATTTGGGTCAAAATATTACCCATGTCTTCGCAGTTACAGGGAAAACAAATTGTCACAAAAATCAATTCCGTGTGTGTTCTTAGGGTATCCACACAATCATGACGCATATATATATGTGTTACGATCCCGTCGGCCGGAAGATGTACATCTCAAGAGATATTCGTTTCAACGAAGAAGACTTCACGTTAAATAAATCATTATGCGAGAAGGAAAAAGTAAATGTCTCAAATTCACAAATCAAGAAACGAACTACCTACTGCCCTATTTTTCAAAATTATTTGGGAAAGGGGTCCGACCAATTGTTAACCGGGCACAATCAACCAACCGAACCAAGTACGAAAGAGGTATCGGGCAATTGATCAATAGAAGAATCAGTGAATAAAAGGGGAGCGGATCCAAGTATATCAATTAATTCTAACCCAAATAAGGTCAACGAAACATTGGGTGATATAGTGGGTCCAAATACGTCAACCCACAACGAATCAGATCAGGTGCACACAATCGCAACCTATGAAGAGTCACTACCGGATTCCACGACAAGTTCCGGATACCCAAACACATTCTCATCGTCAACAGAGAATACGTCATCAGAAATTCAAATAGACAATACACGGGAAGAAATCCCCAGAAATCGACCGGTCACAAGAGCATCAAAAGGGATAGTAAAGCCAAACCCTTGATACGCGATTTCGGTAGCAGCCATCGGCATACCACGATCTCCAAAAGCAGCTATGCTAGATGAAAACTGAAAGTTGGCAATGGAGTCGAAGTACAATGCTTTAAAGAAAAATCAAACTTGGGTATTGATAGACAAGTCACCAAAGGACAATGTTATTAATACAAAGTGGATTTTTAAAATCAAGCAGCGCGAAGATGATTCCATCGAGTGATACAAAGCTAGGTGAGTGGCCAACGGAATGAGACAGATCGAAGGAACAGACTACACACATACGTTTAGCCCGGTGGTAAAGGCAACTTTAGTCCGACTAGTTCTCACATTGGCAATTAGCAGAGATTGGGCACTCAAAAAAATTGGCATTTCAAACGCTTTTCTTCACGGGGAGATTGATGAACGCATAGTGGTTACACAGCCAGTCGGTTTTGAAGATCCGGAGCATCCTACCCAAGTGTGCCTACTCAAGAAAGCACTCTACGGACTGAAACAGTCACCCCAGATGTGGTACCGGAAACTACGAATTTTTTTAACCGATATCGGATTCAAAGAAAGTTTTGCGGACCCATCACTATTTATATGGGATCAAAACAATGAAACAATATTTCTATTCGCATACGTCGATGATATAGTAATAACGGAATCATCGAAAGAAAAAATAGAAGAAGTCACAACAAAATTAGCAAACGAATTTGCACTAAGGGAATTAGGAGAGTTATCATACTTTCTTGGAATTCAGGTCCGACGTACCAAGAAAACACTCTTCCTGTCCCAGCAACAATACTTGGTGAGCCTATTGGAAAGCTGCGACTTGACAAATCTAAAATCGTCAATTACTCCGATGATAGCCCAACAAGATCTCTTCTCAGAAGAAGCTCCTATCACTCAATCCACAGAATATTGAAGAATAAT
The DNA here is from genome assembly GCA_001185155.1 of Zostera marina. NCBI lineage: Eukaryota > Viridiplantae > Streptophyta > Magnoliopsida > Alismatales > Zosteraceae > Zostera > Zostera marina. The sequence continues at coordinate 8,989 of LFYR01002199.1, read as the reverse complement.
TGGATCCCTTCAATACCTCACGTTAACTCGGCCGGACATCCAATTTTCAGTAAACAAGTTAGCACAGTTTATGATGGCACCAAAACCATTACATTGGGTTGCGTTGAAAAAGATACTACGTTACCTATCTGGAACCCAAACATTTGGGATAACACTGAATGCAGTAACAAACTTCACCCTCACTGGCTATTGTGACGCGGATTGGGGGGGCGACACGAGCGATCGAAGGAGCCAAACAGGAATGTTGATATAGTTAGGAGAAACTCTAGTAAACTGGTCATCACGCAAACAGGTCACGGTGGCCAGATCAAGCACCGAAGCCGAATACAGAGCAATTGCAAACACGGTTGAAGAATTGCAAGCAACAAAATCGTTACTTACGGAACTTGGGGTAGCAATTCAAACACCAATGAAACTACTCAGTGATAATCAGGAGGCAACATTTGTGGCAAACAATCCTATCTGTCACACAAAGCTCAGGCACGTAGCAATGGATTTACATTTTGTACGAGAGAAGACGGACGCAGGGAAGATAGAAGTCAAACACGTTTCTGGAAAGCTATAGCGAGCAAACATCCTAACAAAAGCACTAAAGCCAGATGTATATCTATTGAGAATACTAGCCCGACGATAATCGGAACTAAGAACACCGGTGATCGGAATTCCAAAAGTGATAATCATCTTTATTGATTTCAACCATTATTTATAGTATTGATTACAAGTATTTTTTAACTAAACTAACTATAGTTACTTCTAACTAACTAACAAGTAGTTAGTTTTCGTTATTCTAATACGCCCCCCTCAAACCGGCGGAGCTGTTCCGACGAGTTTGAGACGGAGGTCCTGATACAAGTTGGGTTTTAACGCTTTGGTCAATATATCTGCTCTTTGCCGACTTCCCGGGATATGTTCAACCTTCACGTCGCCTTTCTCAGTCTTTTCCCTAACGAAATGTAGATCCATTGCTACATGTCGGAGTTTTGTATGACATATCGGATTATTCGCGACGAATGTTGCTCCTTGGTTGTCGCTTGGTAACCTCATCGGAGTTGGTATTGATACACCTATTTCCGATAGAAGCGATCTCGTGGCTTCTAATTCTTCGATTGTGTTTGCTATAGCTCTGTATTCCGCCTCCGTACTTGACCTGGTGACAGTCACCTGTTTTCGAGAGAACCAACTTACCAACGTTTCACCTAGATAAATCAATATTCCGGTTTGACTTTTCCGGTCAATCGTGTCCCCTCCCCAGTCCGCGTCACAATAACCGGTTAGGTTAAAATTTGTGACTTTGGACAGAATTATACCCATCGTCTGTGTGCCCGATAAGTAGCGCAGTATCTTTTTCATCGTGGTCCAGTGCAAAGGCTTTGGGGATGACATGAATTGTGCTAATTTGTTGACGGCGAACTGGATGTCGGGACGTGTTAGTGTTAGATATTGCATCGAACCAATTACTCTTCGAAATTCTGTAGCTTCTGAGATCGGGGGTTCATCTGAAACCAAGTCTTGTTGTGCTATCATTGGTGTTGAAGACGATTTCATATTTGTAAAATTGCAGCTAGCAAGTAGATTAACTAGATATTGTTGTTGTGATAGAAAGAGCTATTCCTTTGTTCGTCGGACTTGAATTCCAACTGAAAAACCCTACTTGAAAGTCCTGTGTCGCGAGTGCTATGCGTGTTGTGTTGAGGGTCGGTCGTAAGTGTTGTGCTGAGGGTCGTCGGTCGATCACGCGTCGGGTGTGAAGGTCGCGGGCGAGTGCAAACTGGAGGTGAAATCGCGAGCGCGAAGGTCTGTTGAGCGTGCGAGTCGGGTTGTGGTCGATCAGGAGCGACCAGGAGGCGATTCTCTTCTCTGCTGATTAGCAGACTAGGGGAGTACGGAGTTCACGCACGGAGAGAGAAATTGGAGAAAAATTCAAATCTTGGATTTTTTAATTAAAAAACCAGGTACGGATTTAGTTTTTTTGAATCAATTTCTGATTTTTGTTGTACTTTTTTAACTGTAGGTTCGTGTTCTTCAATTTCTCCATGGAGAATATCTCCATGGAGGTTGAAGACGGAGGTGGATGGACCGAGGTTACTGGAAGAAATGCTGGGGGTAGACTGGAAAAGGATGCAGCGTCACCGGGGAGAGATCTGGCCGGAAGAAGGGGACGGGGGGGAGGTCGTGGTGGAGGCAGGAGCAGTTTTACAAGTTCACGACGTTGAGTGAACCCAATTGCGGGACATCTCACACTGGAGCAAATGCAAGCTAGGGCAGACGGCTATAGATGGGCGAGGCAGGCTGGAGATGGGTTCCTCCCGAAGGCAGTGACTGAGGAGGACGCTGGAAGGAGAGAACGTGTACGGAAGGGAATGGGTTCAGTGGAGGACTTGGCGACGATGGAGGTCCAACGACGCGATCATGCGGAAACAAGAAGGAACTCGATGAATGCGGGTGACGGAGTCTTGCCGGGAACCAAAGATCACCTGGAGATAGCAAGGAGGGCCAGGGCGAGGGCCGGGAAAGCTACTGCCGAAGACTTGGAAACTCTGAAAAAACAGAGGATTGCGAGGTTCCAGAACATTCAAAGAGCAAAGCTGGTCGATACTTTGGGGCAAACAGCGGACCCAATTGAGCTACAGAGAAGGAGAAGGGTGCGTGAGGGCACTGCCACTGAGGAGGACTTGACGGCAATCGAAAAGGAAAGGAAACAGGAGGAAGAACGGAAAATCGCAAATTCGAGGAACCCATCGGTGCAGCGCACATTTGCGTCGATTGTCAGGCCTGCTGCAGAACTTCCAGAGGGAGTCACCACTGCTCTGAGCTACACGGAGCCGGAAGAGAGGAAAGGGAGGCGAGGAGCCCTACTGAGACCGGAATTGATCAAAAAAATCGAAAACGCGAGGTTCGCCGGAACACTTCTCGTGCGTAGGTTCACTGACGAAAGGATTGACCCTCGATTTGCCAAAAACTTCATTAGGCAGATTTGGGGAATACAGGGCGATCAGTTCAACGTCCAGATCCGAGGGTCGGTGTCTTCATCATCCAATTTCGACGATCGGAAGATTACGACAGTGTAAAATCGGCCGGAGACACATGGATGAACGGCGTGTACACCATGGTTAAAAATTGGAAGGTGGGAAAGGCAATTGAACATGCAAGGATCACTCGACTGCCAATTTGGGTCGGATTGCCAAACTTCCCAGCTCACATTTGGTCGCCGGAGGTTTTCTCGGCGATCGGCAGTGTACTAGGTAGGCCGGTAAAAGTCAATGCTCACACTGCAATGGGTCCAAATGCGAATGGTGCGAAGCTACTGGTAATTATGGAGGCGGCTGGAAGCTTCCCGACGGAGGTGCCGATCTTCATGCACGGCGAGGACGGCGCAGAGACGGAGGATGGGTGCGCTGTTACATACATCGAACTGCCTCCGATTTGTGGTAAGTGCATCTCCTTCGGACATGAGGCAGAAAATTGCAAATACACGGGTGGATTCACTGGAGAGGAGGAAATCGCGACCTTCGCCGGAAAGACAGACGCGGAGGACAAAGACAGTAGTCAGTCGAACGTGATGACCCCAATTGAGGTAGACGAGCCAGCTGGCAATGACGAGGCACAACAGGATGCTATGATTGGGACAACTGGAGCTGAGGTGGGTTTCCACCAGGTAGGCAATCACAATAGTGATGCAGTAGGAAAAGACGAGAAAGTAGGGGATGACGTGGTGCAAGCGGAAGAGAGGATTGGAACAACTGGAGAGAACTTAAATGAGGTGGAAATGACAGCCAGTGAAAAGGCGACAACCGGAGAGAACATAACTGAGGTGGAAACGACTACCAATGGAAAGACGACAACTGGTGCTGACGTGGAGACCGAAGGGACCATACACCAGTTCATGCACAATCTGATAGATGATTTAGTCGGACCCGGGTTGATAATCCCGACAAGGAGGGGAGACCCGGAGAGTTTAAGCCCAAGTCAACAATTAGCTAACCTCGGACGTGGGTCGGGCGGATCACAAGACCGACCCGAGAACAAGATACACAGTGAACTAAACAAAACAGAGGAATGGAGAAACAGGGGAGATGGAGGTCGGAAGAAAATCGGGGAAGAAGACAGTACGGTGGGGACTGAAGAAACTGCAGGGAGA
>LFYR01002182.1:0-11125 GCA_001185155.1 Zostera marina | reverse complement strand
AGAAGTACCCCTTTCCTTCTCCTCTTGAGGAGAAGAGCGCCCCATCATTCTATCGGGAGATGGATGGTTCTTGGCGCCAGTGGTCCGTTCTTGTTCGCAACGGTTTCCACGTTGTCCCTATTCTCGACCGGGGCGAGTACGGGACTGGTTATGGTTCTTTCTGTGCAGTCCCTCTGACTGATATTCCGGGCTACCCCCTTTCCTCTAATGCGGGTAGATGCTCTAACACCCTTTCCCTGGATGCCGCCCAAAGAATTTTGAGGGGGGTAGAGCTTAGAGAGAGAGTGTACTGGGCGTACCCTTCTGAGAACACTGGTGACGTGCCCCCCTATTTCATGCTGGCACTTCATCGAATCTATTTCACTAACTTTCCGATCCTTCCGATCCCTTCCCTAGTTAGTGAAATCCTTTTATATTCTGGATTGTGTATCTCCCAGATGGGAGCCGCCTTTTTCTTTTATGTCAGGGGCTTCATTAATGTTCTCAGGGATGCTGGCATAATCCCCACTGCTTGGCTGTTCTTCCACTTCTTCACTTTTCAAAATCCGAAGAAGGGCAGCCCTTTTATTGCATGTGCCAGCCGTGCCTCTTCTGTCACTCACTCTGCCCTCTTGAAAGATCCTCCGACCAGGCGGAACAAGAGTGAGTTTATTTTTGTGGATTGCAGGCTATGCCCTGGTAGCAGACTTCTCCCTGCATCCACTAGTGGTCGTAGGCCTACTCCCCGTCCTGTTCTGACCGAGGATGAGGGAGCTTCTATGCAAAGGCTGGCCTTCTTACATTCTATCGCTGTGCCTGTCGGTCACGCGATTGATGACACTTTTAACCGACAATGTCTTCCTTTGCCTGTTTTTCTTTTCATTTCTTATGCGTATGCATTTCCTAACTCTGTTTTTATTCCTTGCAGATTTTTATATGCATAACCCTGGAGGTGTCCCTGAACGCGTTGGGCAGAATGAAACGGGCACGAAGGTTTATGCAGCTGCCTCTAAACCTTCTGACGCCAAACATCTGAGGCAACGTGCTCTTGAGAACGCCTATACGATGGCGCATTCCCCTACTCCTCCTGAAGAAGTCCAACGAACTGAGGAAGGGAAAGTATCTGTGGAGGTACCTGTGGAAACTACTCCTGCGCAGTCTTCTGCTGCTGCCAGGCTCGCTTCCTTCTTCCGTACTCCAGAAGAGGAGCGAGAGAGAAATGCTGGGAAGGAGACCCAGCCTGAGGGGTCTGAGGGGAAAAGAAGCAAAAAACGAACTCCACCCCCTAGGACCGACTCCTCTCCTCCGAGGAAATCAAGGAGACACTCCCCCAGGCGACGAGCTTCTCCGCGCCGGCGCAATTATACTGGGGAGTCCTCCCGGGGCCGATACAATTATGCTTCCACCCGGGAGACACAGCTGCCGGGTTACCAAGGTTCGCACCCCCGGAATTACGGGACCAAGTTCCCGTTGGTTGCTTATACGGATGCCGCCCGAACCACATTAAGGGCTATATCTAGGTATCCGATGGACCGGACTGTCGAAGAAATCGGACAGAACCTGAGTAAAGTAAGTACTTTTGTTTTAATATTTTCATGAGTACGTTCTTACTCATTCCTTCTTTTTGCAGCTTGCCTATTTGTTTCAAGGCCGCCTCTCTTCTCTGTCTCGTCTTCGTGACTACCAGTCTATGGAAGACGAGCTGAAGAAGGTGAAGCACCGATGTAAAGATCTGGAAGGCGAGGTCGTGCAAAAAGCTTCAGACGCCTCTACTTTGTCTGCTACCAACAAGAAGTTGGCTGAGGACTGGGCTGCTCTAAAGAATCTCTTGAGAGATAAGGAACAGGAGCTCTCCAAAGTCAATGGGGAGTTGGGGGCTGCAGAGTTGGAAATAGCTGCTCAACGTGCCCGGGTTTTAATTAAGGAGTCGGTGATTGTCGATATCACCCGGCAGCACGAGAATACTGAGGCGAACCTTCAGTCTTGCCGGGCGCAAAATGACATATTTACCCTATTGATCAATCTATCTTTATAAATGATATTTAGAATTAAAGGTTGGTTTTGTACCACATTTAATACTTTATAATAAAAAATAATGCAAACAATGAATTTATTGAAGTAATTGTTTGAATTAACTATAGATATTGATGAAATTGATTGAATAATCAATGTGAAATCAATTTATAATGATGATAGAAGAAAGAAAAGATTGTATTGTTCAAAATATCTTGGTAAATGATATTTAGAATTAAAGGTTGGTTACGTACCACATTTAATACTCTATAATAAAAAAATAAGACAAACAATGGATTTATTGAAGTAATTGTTTGAATTAACTATAGATATTGATGAAATTGATTGAATAATCAATGTGAAATGCATTTATACTGACGAAAGAAGAAAGAAAAGATCGTATTGATCAATCTATCTTGATAAATGATATTTTGAATTAAAGGTTGGTTAAGTACCACATTTAATATTCTATAATAGAAAAATAAGGCAAATAATGAATTTATTGAAATAATTTTTCGAATAAACTATAGATATTGAAGAAATTGATTAAATAATAAATTTTAAATCCATTATTATTGATAAAATATGAAAGAAAATTTCATATTGATCAATATATCTTTATAAATGATATTTAGAATTAAAGGTTGGTTTCGCATCACATTTAATACTCTATAGTAATAAAAGATGGCAAATAATGAATTTGTTGAAGTAATTTTTCGAATAAACTATGGATATTGAAGAAATTGATTAAATAATCAATTTTATATCTATTCACATGATGGTAAAAGAAGAAACTAAATATCATATTGATCAATCTATCTTTATAAATGATATTTAAAATTTGAGGCTGGTTTCGTACCACATTTAATAGTTTATAATCAAAAAAGAAGGCAAATAATGAATTTATTAAAGTAATTGTTTGAATTAACTGTGGACATTGATGAAATTTGATGGGGGTGAAACCCGACCAGTACTCCAAGACGCGCAAGCAAGCGCCAAGCGGGGAACTCCGCGGGAAACCGGACCGGAACTCAAGTGTGCAGAGCTCTGCTTCGCTAGGACTTCTTCTTCTCCAAATGACTTCTCTTTAATGAGTGGGGGGTGCCCTCTATTTATAGGGGTTCTTATGGGGTCAATCTGGTCATTTGGGCAGTAACCGCCTAACTGCCTAACTGATCAGATTGGGTCCAGGCGTCGACTTTCCAGAGATCGACTTTCTGGGGGTCGACTTTTCCTGGTGATCGACTTTACTCAAAAGTCGATCCCAGGGAAGTCGATCCTCAGGAAAGTCGATCTTCCTAGGGTTCGACCTGGGACCTCCATAACCCTAGAATAGATACCTCAACTCATCTTAGGCTATCCGGACTTCTAGTTGCTGGTAGGTTGTGACCGTGTTCGGGATACTGTATCACCAGTAGTCCCCCCTCCTCTGCGTACTAGGTACTTTGGGATACGTCTTTTAGTACTATGGCCTGTGTGTCGGACCTTGTACTATCAAAATTGATTAAATAATAATCTATTTTAAATCTATTTATAATGATAAATGATGAAAGAAAAGATTAGATTGATCAATCTATCATGATAAATGATATTTAGAATTGATGGATGGTTTGGTACCACATTTAATACTCTATAATTAAAAAAGAAGGCAAATAACGAATTTGTTGAAGTAATTGTTCGAATAAACTATAGATTTTGATGAAATTGATTAAACAATCAATTTTCATTCCATTTATAATGATAAAAGGAGAAAGAAATGATTATATTGATCAATCTATCTTTATAAATGATATTTAGAATTAAAGGTTGGTTTTGTACCACATTTAATACTATATAATAAAAAAATAATGCAAACAATGAATTTATTGAAGTAATTGTTTGAATTAACTATAGATATTGATGAAATTGATTGAATAATCAATGTGAAATCCATTTATAATGATGAAAGAAGAAAAAAAATATAGTATTGTTCAAAATATCTTGGTAAATGATATTTAGAATTAAAGGTTTGTTTCGTATCACATTTAATACTCTATAATAAAGAAAGATGGCAAAAAATAAATTTATTGAAGTAATTATTCGAATAAACTATAGATATTGAAGAAACTGATTAAATAATCATTTTAAAATCCATTTATAATGATAAAGGAAGAAAGAAAATATCATATTGATCAATCTATATTTATAAATGATATTTAGAATTTAAGGCAGGTTTCGTACCACATTTAATACTCTATAATCAAAAAAGAAGGCAAATAATGAATTTATTAAAGTAATTGTTTGAATTAACTATGGACATTGATCAAATTGATTAAATAATAATCAATTTTAAATCCATTTGTAATGATAAAAGAAGAAAGAAAAGATTATATTGATCAATCTATCATGATAAATGATATTTAAAATTAAAGGTTGATTTGGTACCACATTTAATTTTCTATAATTAAAAAAGAAGGCAAATAAGGAATTTATTGTAGTAATTGTTTGAATTAACCATAGATATTTATAAAATTGATTGAATAATCAATGTGAAATCCATTTATAACGATGAAAGAAGAAATAAAAGATTGTATTGTCCAAAATATCTTGGTAAATGATATTTAGAATTAAAGATTTGTTTCGTATCACATTTAATACTCTATAATAAATAAAGATGACAAATAATAAATTTATTGAAATAATTATTCGAATAAACTATAGATATTGAAGAAATTGATTAAATAATCATTTTTAAATCCATTTATAATGATAAAGGAAGAAAGAATATATCATATTGATCAATCTATCTTTATAAATGATATTTAGAATTTAAGGCTGGTTTCTTACCACATTTAATACTCTATAATCATAAAAGAAGGCAAATAATGAATTTATTAAAGTAATTGTTTGAATTAACTATAGACATTATTCAAATTGATTAAATAATAATCAACTTTAGAAATTAAAGGTTGGTTTGGTACCACATTTAATACTTTATAATTAAAAAAGAAGGCAAATAAGGAATTTATTGTAGTAATTGTTTAAATTAATTATAGATATTGATCAAATTGATTAAATAATAATCAATTTTAAATCAATTTATAATGATAAAAGAAGAAAGAAAAGATTTTATTGATCAATCTATCATGATAAATGATATTTAGAATTAAAGGCTGGTTTCGAACCACATTTAATACTCTATAATTAAAAAAGAAGTCAAGTAATGAATTTATTGAAATAATTATACGAATTTACTATAGATATTGATGAAATTGATTAAATACCAGTTTTAAAACCATTTAAAATTATAAGAAGTAGAATCAAAAGATCAAATAGATCAATCTATCTTGATAAATGATATTTAGAATTAAATGTTGGTTTCGTACCACATTTAATAGTTATAATTAAAAAAAAGGCAAATAATGAATTTAAAAAAGTAATTGTTTGAATAAAACATAGATATTATGAAATTGATTAAATAATAAATTTTCAATCCATTTATAAATATAAAAGAAGAAAGAAAAGATCATATTGATCAATCTATCTTTATAATTTCTATTTAGAATTAAAGATTGGTTACGTACCACATTTAATACTTTATAATAGAAAAATAAGGCAAACAATGGATTTATTGAAGTAATTGTTTGAGTTAACTATAGATATTGATGAAATTGATTGAATAATCAATGTGAAATGCATTTATACTGACGAAAGATGAAAGAAAAGATCAATTTGATCAATCTATCTAGATAAATGATATTTTGAATTAAAGGTTGGTTTCGTATCACATTTAATACTCTATAATAAAGAAAGATGGCAAATAATGAATTTATTGAAGTAATTTTTCGAATAAACTATAGATATTGAAGAAATTGATTAAATAATAAATTTTAAATCCATTTATATTGATAAAAGATGAAAGAAAATATCATATTGATCAATCTATCTTTATAAATGATATTTAGAATTAAAGGTAGGTTTCCCATCACATTTAATGCTCTATAGTAATGAAAGACGGCAAATAATGAATTTGTTGAAGTAATTTTTCGAATAAACTATGGATATTGAAGAAATTGATTAAATAATCATTTTTATATCCATTCATGTTGATAAAAGAAGAAAGTAAATATCATATTGATCAATATATCTTTATAAATGATATTTAAAATTTGAGGCTGGTTTCGTACCACATTTAATACTCTATAATCAAAAAAGAAGGCAAATAATGAATTTATTAAAGTAATTGTTTGAATTAACTGTGGACATTGATCAAATTGATTAAATAATAATCAATTTTAAATCTATTTATAATGATAAATGATGAAAGAAAAGATTATATTGATCAATGTATCATGATAAATGATATTTAGAATTGAAGGATGGTTTGGTACCACTTTTAATACTCTATAATTAAAAAAGAAGGCAAATAACGAATTTGTTGAAGTAATTGTTCGAATAAACTATAGATTTTGATGAAATTGATTAAACAATCAATTTTCATTCCATTTATAATGATAAAAGAAGAAAGAAAAGATCTTATTGATCAATCTATCTTGATAAATGATATTTTGAATTAATGGTTGGTTTCGCATCACATTTAATACTCTATAATAATGAAAGATGACAAATAATGAATTTATTGAAGTAATTTTTCGAATAAACTATAGATATTGAAGAAATTGATTAAATAATAAATTTTAAATCCATTTATATTGATAAAAGATGAAAGAAAATATCATATTGATCAATCTATCTTTATAAATGATATTTAGAATTAAAGGTTGGTTTCGCATCACATTTAATACTCTATAGTAATGAAAGACGGCAAATAATGAATTTGTTGAAGTAATTTTTCGAATAAACTATGGATATTGAAGAAATTGATTAAATAATCAATTTTATATCCATTCATGATGATAAAAGAAGAAATTAAATATCATATTGATCAATCTATCTTTATAAATGATATTTAAAATTTGAAGCTGGTTTCGTACCACATTTAATACTCTATAATCAAAAAAGAAGGCAAATAATGAATTTATTAAAGTAATTGTTTGAATTAACTGTGGACATTGATCAAATTGATTAAATAATAATCAATTTTAAATCCATTTATAATGATAAAAGAAGAAAGAAATGATTATATTGATCAATCTATCATGATAAATGATATTTAGAATAAAAGGTTAGTTTGGTACCATATTTAATACTCTATATTTAAAAAATAAGGCAAACAATGAATTTATTGAAGTAATTGTTTGGATTAACTATAGATATAGATGAAATTGATTGAATAATCAATGTGAAATCCATTTATAATGATGAAAGAAGAAAGAAAAGATCGTATTGATCAATCTATCTTGATAAATGATATTTTGAATTAAAGGTGGGTTTCGTACCATTTTTAAAACTGTAAAATTAAAATAGAAGGCAAGTAATGAATTTATTGAAATAATTATTTGAATTTACTATATATACTCATGAAATTGACTAAATACCAATTTTAAATCCATTTATAATGACAAGAAATCGAGATAAAAGATCACTTGATCAATCTATCATGATAAATGATATGTAGAATTAAATGTTGGTTTCGTACCACATTTAATACATATAATTAAAAAAGAAGGCAAATAATGAATTTATTAAAGTAATTGTTCGTAAATTATAGATATTGATGAAATTGATTAAATAATCAATTTTCAATCCATTTATAATGATAAAAGAAAGAAAAGATCATATAGATCAATCTATCTTTATAAATGATATTTAGAATTAAAGGTTGGTTACGCACCACATTTAATACTCTATAATTAAAAAAAGAGGCAAACAATGAATTTATTGAAATAATTATTTGAATTTACTATATATATTGATGAAATTGACTAAATACCAATTTTAAATCCTTTTATAATGATGAAAGAAGAAAGAAAAGATCGTATTGATCGATCTATCTTGATAAATGATATTTTCAATTAAAGGTTGGTTTCGTATCACATTTAATACTCTATAATAAAGAAAGATGAAAAATAATGAATTTATTGAGGTAATTTTTCGAATAAACTATAGATATTGAAGAAATTGATTAAATAATAAATTTTAAATCCATTTATAATGATAAAAGAAGAAAGAAAATATCATATTGATCAATCTATCTTTATAAATGATATTTAGAATTTAAGGCTGGTTTCGTAACACATTTCATACTCTATAATAAAAAAAGAAGGCAAATAATGAATTTATTAAAGTAATTGTTTGAATTAAATGTGGATATTGATCAAATTGATTAAATAATAATGAATTTTAAATCCATTTATAATGATAAAAGAAAAAAGAAAAGATTATATTGATCAATCTATCATGATAAATGATATTTAGAATTAAAGGTTGGTTTGGTACCATATTTAATACTCTATAATTAAAAACAAGGCAAATAAGGAATTTATTGTAGTAATTGTTTGAAATAACTATAGATATTGACAAAATTGATTGAATAATCAATGTGAAATCCATTTATAACGATGAAAGAAGATATTTATCAATCTATTTTGATAAATGTTATTTAGAATAAGAGGCTGGTTTCGTACCATATTTAAAACTCTATAATTAAAATAGAAGGCAGTAATGTATTTATTGAAATAATTACTTGAATTTACTATATATACTCATGAAATTGACTAAATACCAATTTTAAATCAATTTATAATGATAAAAAGTGGAGATAAAAGATCATATTGATCAATCTATCTTGATAAATAATATTTAGAATTAAATGTAGGTTTCGTACCACATTTAATACTTATAATTAAAAAAGAAGGCAATTAATGAATTTATAGAAGTTATTGTTCGAATAAACTATAGATATTGATGAAATTGATTAAATAATCAATTTTCAATCCATTTATAATGATAAAAGAAGAAAGAAAAGATCATATTGATAAATTTATCTTTATAATTGCTATTTAGAATTAAAGGTTGGTTACGTACCATATTTAATACTCCATAATTAAAAAATAAGGCAAACAATGGATTTATTGAAGTAATTGTTTGAATTAACTATAGATATTGATGAAATAGATTGAATAATCAATGTGAAATCCATTTATATTGATGAAAGAAGAAATAAAATATCGTATTGATCAATCTATCTTGATAAATGATATTTAGAATTAAAGGTTGGTTTCGCATCACATTTAATACTCTATAGTAATGAAAGATGGCAAATAATGAATTTATTGAAGTAATTTTTCGAATAAACTATAGATATTGAAGAAATTGATTAAATAATCAATTTTATATCCATTCATGATGATAAAAGAAGACAGAAAATATCATATTGATTAATCTATCTTTATAAATGATATTTAGAATTTAAGGTTGGTTTCGTACCACTTTTAATACTCTATAATCAAAAAAGAAGGCAAATAAAGAATTTATTAAAGTAATTGTTTGTATTAACTGTGGACATTGATCCAATTGAATAAATAATAATCAATTTTAAATCTATTTATAATGATAAATGATGAAAGAAAAGATTATATTGATCAATCTATCGTCATAAATGATATTTAGAATTGAAGGATGGTTTGGTACCACATTTAATACTCTATAATCAAAAAAGAAGGCAAATAATGAATTTATTGAAGTAATTGTTTGAATTAACTATAGATATTGTTGAAATTGATTGAATAATCAATGTGAAATCCATTTATAATGATGAAAGAAGAAAGAAAAGATTGTATTGTTCAAAATATCTTGGTAAATGATATTTAGAATGAAAGGTTTGTTTCGTATCACATTGAATACTCTATAATAAAGAAAGATGGCAAATAATAAATTTATTGAACTAATTGTTCGAATAAACTATAGATATTGAAGAAATTGATTAAATAATCATTTTTAAATCCATTTATAATGATAAAGGAAGAAAGAATATATCATATTGATCAATCTATCTTGATAAATGATATTTAGAATTTAAGGTTGGTTTCGCATCACATTTAATACTCTATAATAAAGAAAGATGGCAAATAATGAATTTATTGAAGTAATTTTTCGAATAAACTATGGAAATTGAAGAAATTGATTAAATAATCAATTTTATATCCATTCATGATGATAAAAGAAGAAATTAAATATCACATTGATCAATCTATCTTTATAAATGATATTTAGAATTAAAGGTTGGTTTCGTACCACATTTAATACTCTATAATTAAAAAATAAGGCAAACAATGAATTTATTGAAGTAATTGTTTGAATTAACTGTGGACATTGATCAAATTGATTAAATAATAATCAATTTTAAATCTATTTATAATGATAAATGATGAAAGAAAAGATTACATTGATCAATCTATCATGATAAATGATATTTACAATTGAAGGATGGTTTGGTACCATATTTAATACTCTATAATTAAAAAAGAAGGCAAATAACGAATTTGTTGAAGTAATTGTTCGAATAAACTATAGATTTTGATGAAATTGATTAAACAATCAATTTTCATTCCATTTATAATGATAAAAGAAGAAAGAAATGATGATATTGATCAATCTATCTTTATAAATGATATTTAAAATTAAAGGTTGGTTTTGTACCACATTTAATACTCTATAATAAAAAATTATGCAAACAATGAATTTATTGAAGTAATTGTTTGAATTAACTATAGATATTGAAGAAATTGATTGAATAATCAATGTGAAATCCATTTATAATGATAGAAGAAGAAAGAAAAGATTGTATTGTTCAAAATATCTTGGTAAATGATATTTAGTGATGGGGGTGAAACCCGACCAGTACTCCAAGACGCGCAAGCAAGCGCCAAGCGGGGAACTCCGCGGGAAACCGGACCGGAACTCAAGTGTGCAGAGCTCTGCTTCGCTAGGAATTCTTCTTCTCCAAATGACCTGCCTTTAATGAGTGGGGGGTGCCCTCTATTTATAGGGGTTCTTATGGGGGCAATATGGTCATTTGGGCAGTAACTGCCCAACTGATCAGATTGGGTCCAGGGGTCGACTTTCCAGAGATCGACTTTCTGGGGGTCGACTTTTCCTGGTGATCGACTTTACTCAAAAGTCGATCCCAGGGAAGTCGATCCTCAGGAAAGTCGATCTTCCTAGGATTCGACCTGGGACCTCCCCAACCCTA
>LFYR01002181.1:3345-14832 GCA_001185155.1 Zostera marina | reverse complement strand
ACTGAACCTCTGGATCGGCGATTCCCATACCTGAATCGCCGACTCCCAGCCGTTACTTGAGCGGACCTTCGCCATTAAGGCATTCCTTATTTGGGGTACCTTAATGGCGTGGGCCCCACTCGAATGAATGGGGAAACGCCCCCCAAGACCCTATAAAAGGGGTCCTTGCGGGACCTCTACCCTCAACTCATCCTCTCTTGACTCACACTCCCACTAGAGCAAACCAAGGAGCCCGAATCGCCTACTCCCACGTGAGTCGCCGATTCCCCTCCTCTTCTGCAGGTGTTTGACGTAGAGCGCGCGTCGTGGACTCCACAGCCTCCGGCTCATCTCGCCACCCCGCGAGCCCACTGGTAGCAGATTCCGTGCTTCATCAAGAGGGCACCCCCCACTCATTAAATGCAGGTCATTTGGAGCGAAATGATTCCTAGCGAAGCAGAGCTCTGCGCACTTGAGTTCCGGTCCGGTTTCCCGTGGAGTTCCCCGCTTGGCGCTTGCTTGCGCGTCTTGGAGTACTGGTCGGGTTTCACCCCCATCAGTACTATATTCAAGCAATGCTACAGAAGGTGCGGGATCATTATTGGCTCTATCTAACCCTATAAATTCCTTAATTTCAGATGTTCATAAGGAATGTTCAGAAAATACAATTCTAAAAGAAAAATTCCAGCAACAGTTTGAAGAAGGGCAAGGCAAAGAAGGATTCTATATAAAAAATCAGATTTTATATTTTAAAGGGAGGTATGTTCTCAGTACGGATTCTATGCTTATTAACACCATTTTACGAGAATTTCATGATGCATTCCTAGGAGGTCATGCTGGTGTTCATAGAACTATGAAAAGAATCACCAAATACTTCTATTGGCCAAAGATGAGAATGAGGATAGCTGAATATGTAAGAAATTGCCTCACTTGTCAACAAATGAAACCCTCGAATCAGAAACCCTCTGGTTTATTAATACCCCTGCCCATACCGTCTGAAGTTTGGAGAGATATTACAATGGATTTCATTACAGACTTGCCTAATGTGAGGGGCCAAATAGTAATAATGGTGGTCATAGATAGACTTTCTAAATACTCTCATTTCAGCCCATTACCCCGTGATTTTAATGCAGTTAAAGTTGCTGAAGTGTTCGTGAAAGATGTGATTAAGCTACATGGTATACCTTCTTCAATAGTGTCGGACAGAGATAAAATTTTTACCTCGAAATTTTGGAAGGAACTACATAGTTTGAGTGGCACCAAACTATCCTTCTCTTCTGCTTATCATCCAGAGACTGATGGTTAGTCGGAGGTAGTAAACAGGACATTGGAAATGTATTTGAGGTCCTATTGTGATGACAACCCTAGAAGGTGGCTCCAAGTTTTACCTTGGGCAGAATTGTGGTATAATACTAGTTACCACTCTAGTATCAAGATGACTCCCTACAAGGCTTTATACAGGAAAGAGGCAACTGATTTACCTCACTACATTGAAGGGACTTCTTCAATTGAGGCTGTAGATAGTGAACTTAAAATCAGAGAAGATACATTAGCTATGCTCAAAATTAATTTGGAAAAAGCTCAAATTAGAATGAAGAACCAAGCCGACAAGGGAAGGAAGGAATATTCATACAATGAAGGACAGTGGGTGCTAGTTAAACTCCACCCTTACAAGCAAATTTCTGCTACTAATAGACTCCACAACAAATTGAGTCAGCGATACTTTGGACCATTCCAGATAACAAGAAAAATAAATAAAGCTGCATACCAATTGAAGTTGCCAGTAGGAAGCAAGATCCACAATACCTTCCACATCTCCAAGCTGAAAAATTTCTATGGACCCATTCCAGAAGCAGGAGTCCAAGTCGATCCAGTCGTTACCATAGAAAATCAGCCTATAATCTACCCGGTTAGTATATTAGATACAAGGGATATCTTGCAGGGAAAACAGAGGAAGAGACAATACCTGGTACAATGGAGCGGAGCTATGCAGGAAGATGCATCGTGGGAGAGCGTGGAAGAAGGCTTCTTTTCCATCTTTGGACCTTGAGAACAAGGTCGTTCCAGATGGGGCGAGAGATGATACGTGCTGGGTGGAATTTGACACCATAACAGGGGACGTCGACGCCTTGTGGGAGACTGCTTAAGCAACCCTAAATTCTGATTTGGGGAAGGACGATGGGTCAATGCCGTTGAACCGGCCAAACAGCCCCAGACCGATAAGGGAGAAATACCAACCCGCCCGGTTCAAAGATTTCTACATGGATCTGGCCTAAACAAAATAAAATTAGTTTTCATTTTATTAAGAACCCCCTGCAGTATTTAAATATCGCAATTTTAATTCATAGTATAAATAACGGCTGTAATGATTGACAATGTTTTATCAAAATATAACTAAATTGCACGCAACCCTAAGTCCCCCCAGCCTCAGCTGAGTACGCCTCCACGCCATATCACACATTCCCAATTCAGAAACGCTCCAGTCAGCCTGTCCATCTTCATCTGCCGTATCAAGCCCTTCCTCTCCTTGCTTAACAGCATATAGGAGATTGAACTCAGTCTTGATTTAAGGGTGCTATCCCGTCTGCGCGCTGCCTCTGACACCCAAGATCATTCAAATCTTGGATCGAGGCAATCCCGACCATCAGGTCCACTTGTTTTCGAAAATTAATTAAATTGAGTCGCTTCACTATCATTACAAATGATAATTAGAATTTGGGTTGGGTTGGGTTTTTTCCTAATTAAATATATGTTAACAGTAGAAAGAAGAATATATGAATCCATTTATCACAATTAGGATTAAGGGTTCTTTTTTTTGTAATTAACTTCTTTAAAGTTAACAAAAATAGTCAAATAATACATAGATAGAACAATTGCTTGAAGTACCTATAGATATGGAACAAATTAATTTAACATTCAAATATAAGTTAATTTTTAATAATAGAGAGTCGAAATAAAGATCGTTTTTACCAAACGATCTTAATTAATAATATGTAGAAGTAAAGGTTATTTTTTAACTAATTAGCTACTTTATAAATAACAAAAAAGATAAATTCTACATTAAAAGAAACAATTCGTTGAATTATTTATAAATATTGAATAAATTGATTTAACATTCAAATATTAATCAATTTCTAATAATAGAAAGTACAAATAATGAACGTTTTTATCAATCGATTTTAATTAATTATATTTTGAAATAAAGTTTGTTTTCTAACTAATTAACTACTTTATAAATAACAAAAAAGATAAATTATACATTAAAAGATAGAATTCCTTAAATTAAATATAAATATTGAATTAATTGATTTAAGATTCAAATATAATAACTTTTTAAATAAAGTAGAGATCATTTGTTACAATCTATCTTGATTAATCATAATTAGTATTAAGGGTTGGTATTGTAACTAATTAAATACTTTATGTTTAACAAAGAAGTCAAATAATATATTAATCGAAGAAATTGTATTGATTTAGATCGAAATATTGATAAAATTGATTTTTTAATTACTTTTAAATCCATTTAGAATAATATGAAGAGGAAATAAAGATTATTTTCAACGATCAATCTTGATTAATCATTAAGTATTAAGGGTTCATTTTGTACGTAATTAAAAAATTTATTATTAACAAAAAGGCGAGTACACGTTAAACGATGCAATTTATTTAATTAACTTTCGATATTGAATAAATTCATTGAAGAAAAAAATATAAATCCATTTTTAAGAAAATAAAGAATATATAAAGGTCATTTTTAACAATCTAACTTTATAAACGATAATTAGAATTAGGGTTGGTTTTCTTCCTAATCGAATATATGCTAGTAATAGAAAGATGAAAATAATAATCCATTTTTAGTAATTAGAATTTGGGGGTGTTTTTTTACTAATTAACTACTTGATAATTACCAAAAAATGTCAAATAACACATCGATAGAATAATTGTTTGAATTAATATAGATATTGAACAAATTAATTTAACATTCAAATATAAATCAATTTATAATAATAGAAAGTAGAAATAAAGATCGTTTTTACCAATCGATCTTGGTTAATTATATTTTGAAATCAAGTTTGTTTTTCTAACTAATTAACTATTTATAAAGAACAAAAAAGATAAATTATACATTGAAAGGAAGAATTCCTTGATTTAAATATAAATATAGGATAAATTGATTTAAGATTCAAATATAATACCTTTTTTAAGTAAAAATAAATTTCATTTCTTACAATCAAAATTAATTAATCATAATTACAATTAAGGGTTGGTATTAAAAGAAGTAATTAACTCTGTTAAAACAATCTTAACATAAGAAGGACTAATCTGTAATTAGACAGAAGTAAAAGATTAATACGAAAATAACATAACTATAAAGTTTGGACTCATATGCAATTAGATATAAATAAGAGTTCAATCTGTAATTATGTAATTGGATCAATATATAGTTAACTGTGAATAAGATATCAATCTATAAATAACACAGTTAATATTTTATATTCAGATTGGATCCATGTGTAATAAATTATAACTTTAAAGTGCAGGTTCGTCTGAAAGTAAGAATGATAAGAATGCAGGGACGAAGCTGCAAAACTTTCAATAAACACGTAGAAGATCGAATTAATTGAGATTCAGTTAATCAGTATTAGCTGTAATAATGAGATTAGAGTTTTGTACTTTAAATACACTGTAAAACTCGTGATTAAAGTAGTAATACAATTGTTATATTCTTGATTAAGGATAATCCAACTGCTACAGTGTTAACGGTCAGCAGTTATTTGAAAATCCCTAATCGCCTTATTCAGTCCCGATTCCTCGTCGTCCGGCAGTCGTCGCAGTCGCCGACGTCGAGCTTCCGCGCAGAACAGCGTCAAATCTCCTCCGGAAGACGCGCCTTCCGCGCAGAAGGCACCGATGCTTCTCCGGCCAGGGACTCTTCTTCTGAGTCCAGTTCGGCTATGTCAACTCCTTCCATCATGTTGTCACCTCGCAACAAATCACGTTTGTCTGTCAAACACAGACGCAAGTCGCCTCAACACAGGACGCATCACTCCACCAGGACCAAGAAGTCTGGCCACATCTCTGAAATAAATAATAAGGAGTCCATCTATTACCTCAATTCTGGAGATCACCCAGGGGCGCTAATGGTGTTCGATAAACTTGTGGGTGAATCAAATTATCCAGCCTGGGAAAATGCTATGAGACTCTCTATGTTATCAAGAAGAAAAATTGCCTTCATCAATGGCAAAGTACAAAAACCAGAGGATAATTCAGGCAAAGAATATGAAGCCTGGGAAGTGGTAAATGGTCTAGTGCTCTCCTGGATAATCAATTTTGTATCTCCTCAAATTGCATCAACTCTCATGCATACTGAAGATGCACATACAGCCTGGAAAGATCTTCAAGAAAGGTACAACCAAGGCAATGCACCTAAGGTAAACCAACTAAGGTATGAACTGAATAATTTATACCAAAGTAGCAATTCAGTTACTATATACTTTGATAAATTCAAGGCATTATGGGATCAGAAGGTAGAACTAGAAAATATTGATTTGTGTAGTCTATGCAATCAAAAATACAATAGAAAATTAGAGAAAGATAAGATTCATCAGTTCTTACTTGGACTGAATGATGATTTTAAGACCATAAGAGGGCAAATTCTCTCTTATGATGAACTACCCAATATGAGTAAAGTCTTCTACCTAGTCATGCAAGAGGAAACACAGAAAACAAGTTTTAGGAATGAAGAGCCTAATACTGAATCTTCTGCCCTGTTTGCTAAAAAGGGTAATGAAAAAGAAGATGAAAAGAAAATGTATAGCAAGAGTGGAAAGAAACTTGACACATCAAAATACTGTGATAACTGTAAGTATTTTGGACATTTTAGAAAAGACTGCTACCACATCATAGGCTATCGAAATGACAGCAACAAAAAGGGAAACAAGAACAAAAAGCCCAAGGTTGAAACTGCAAATCAGGCCTCAACCTCCACCATACCAGGACTGTCAAATGATGAAATGCTTATACTCAAAGAATTTCTAAATAAAAACAATGGTATGAATTTTTTCTTTAATGTTTCAAATTTTAAAAATATGAATTATGCTAATTATGTTATTAATTTTAAAAAAGAGTGGATCATAGACACTGGAGCATCCCAACATATGACTGGGAATCTCTAGTTTTTTGATGAACCACCCACTGAAAAACAAGAGCATTTTGTTACCATTCCCAGTGGTGAAACTTGCAAAGTTAGATCCACTGGAAAAATAACAATTTCCAAGGATATAATCCTAGAAGATGTTCTTTATATTCCAAAGTTTAGGGTGAATCTAATATCAGTAAATAAGCTGACCCTAAATAGTAAAATTAAAGTCATTTTTGACAATAAAAACTGCTATTTTCAGGAAATCAATTCAGGGAGAGTGATTGGGAAGGGTAATTCACAGCATGGGCTCTATATTTTCAGCCCAACTCCTCATGAATATGCAAATACCTCCCTGGATTCCAGAATATGGCACAATAGGCTTGGACATGTCTCCAATGAAAAGCTTGCTATGCTGATTAGAAATGAAGATATAAATTATGTTCTAAATGTAAAACAAAATAAAAATTCAGAACCTATTGTTTCTAATAAAAATTGTGATGTATGCCCACTTTCTAAACAACCTAAACTCAAATACACTAAAAGTAATACAATTAGTGAAAATTCTTTTGATTTGATACATATAGATATTTGGGGCAAATTCCCAATTGAAACCCATGATGGATATAAATACTTTCTTACCATAGTTGAAGATTTAAGTAGAACAACATGGATCTACTTAATAAAAGAAAAATCCATAGCTCATGAATGCATAAAGAAGTTTATTCTCAAAGTTAAAAACTTCTTTTCTAAAGATATTAAAGTCATAAGAAGTGACAATGGTGGTGAGTTTAAATCCATTAGATTCCAAGAAATGCTTGGAAACTTTGGAATTACACATCAACTCTCTTGCCCTTACAATCCACAGCAAAATGCAAGGGTTGAAAGGAAGCACAAATGCTTATTAAACATAGCTAGGTCACTCCAAATTCAAGCTAATATACCCCTAAAATATTGGGGAGAATGTGTATTAGCTGCTACTTACATAATCAACAGAATTCCATCCAAGGTTATGCAAAACAAGACCCCATTTGAGGTCTTACACAATAAAAAGCCTAAATACAGCACCTTAAGAACTATTGGATGTTTGTGTTATGCAACAACACATCACAGAGAACATAAGTTCTCTCCAAGAACTTTCAAAGGAGTGTTTATGGGATATCCTCCAATATAAAAGGATATCTAGTTCTATCTATAGATGATCAAAAGTTTTACATAACTAGAGATGTTATATTTAAAGAGAACATTTTTCCATTCAAAGAAACTAAAATTACAGAACATAAAAACAAAGTATTCAATATATTTCCAGAACAGAACACATTCAATGAAGCAGTGGATTCTCATCAATCCAGAAAAGAATCTGTTCTAGAAAAATTAGATAAAGAAACTAGAATAGTTATAAAAGACAGATCAGACATAACTGGAAATAACCAGGCTGACCAGTCCCAAACTATTCTAGAAAAACAGCCTATTTCAGATAAAATTGGTGATATCCAAACTGACATAGACTGGAATTCAGAACAACAAGTTTCTAAAGAAGACTCAGATTCACAGAGCCATACTAGAAAAGCCTCAGTTCAGAATTCTGAAAACAAAAATCAAACTAAAAAGCATAAAGACCATCATACAATTCAAGATCAAAATGAGATATTAAACCCCAAAAACATTGAAACAAGAATTGTAGAAAATAAAGATATAAAACAAACTAGATTGGGCAGAGTAATAATCAAACCCAAACACTTCAATGATTTTCAGATGGATGATGATCCACCAATGAAAACAAAATACCCTATGAGCAATTATGTCTCATATCACATAATCAGCAATAAACACAAACAATTCCTTAGAAAAATAACTAAAAACACTGAACCAACAACATTCAGTGAAGCATCAATCAATCCAAAATGGATGGATGCCATGCAAAAGGAAATGCAAGCCCTCATTTCCAATAACACTTGGAACCTAACTGAACTTCCCAAAGGAAGAAAAACAGTGGGATCCAAGTGGATATATAAAATCAAATACAAACCAGATGGAGAAGTAGAGAGATATAAAGCAAGGCTTGTGGCCAAAGGCTTCTCTCAAAAGGAAGGAATAAATTTTTATGAAACTTTTGCACCTGTTGCAAAAATGACAACAGTAAGAGTGATAATTGCTCTTGCAGCCCAAAAGTGGTGGAATATATATCAAATTGATGTCAATAATGCATTCTTGCATGGTGACCTACATGAGGAAGTATATCTGAAACCTCCTCAAGGATTACTAAAAGAAGGAGACAAGAGAGTTTGCAAACTCAATAAGTCTCTGTATGGCCTAAAACAGGCCTCTAGAAACTGGTTTGAGAAATTGAAAAACACACAACTAGAATTTGCTTTTATACAAGCAAAATCAGATTATTCTTTCTTCATAAGGGAGAAAAACAAAAATATCATTTACTTAATTGTGTATGTGGATGATATCTTAATAACAGGAAACAATGAGCTAGAAATAGCTTTTTTAAAAACCCAACTAGAAAATAAGTTTAAATTAAAAGATCTTGGCAAACTAAACTATTTTTTAGGGATAGAAGTATCCTACTCTAGTGAAGGAATTCTTCTATCACAAAGAAAGTATGCATTAGAGATACTTCAGGAAAGTGGCATTTCAGGTGCCAAAGAATCAAAAATACCAATGGAAAGGAATATAGACCTCAAAACTGAGTCTAAATCCATTGAAGATCCAACCTTTTATAGAAAATTGGTTGGGAAGCTCATATATCTTAATATCACCAGACCTGATATAAGTTATGCAGTTCATTGGGTCAGTCAATTCATGAGTGACCCAAAGGAAGTTCACTTAAAAGCTCTGTTCAAAATACTAAGATACCTAAAAGGAGCACCAGGCCAAGGCATCTTATACAAAACAGGGGGTAATATGGAAATTCATGCTTATTGTGACTCTGATTGGGCTGGATGCCAGATAACCAGGAAATCTGTAACTGGTTTCTGCATTCTAATTGGAGAGTCAATAATATCCTGGAAATCCAAGAAGCAAGCAGTAATTTCAAGATCCTCCTGTGAAGCTGAATACAGAGCATTAGCTCAAACAGCTTGTGAAGTAATTTGGATACACCAATTACTAAAAGAAATGAAAATTCAGATGCAACTCAAAACAATAATATCTTGTGATAACAAATCAGCAATCAATTTGGCTAATAATCCTATATTTCATGAAAGAACTAAGCATATAGAGATAGATTGCCATTTTATAAGAGAGTTGATCATAAAAGGGGTGTTTACATTAAAGCAAATTGGCACAAAATACCAATTAGCAGACATGTTCACTAAACCCATGGGTGAGAATGAGATTACTTCCACTTATGTCAAGCTTGGAATAATAAACGTTTACTCCAAAGCTTGAGGGGGGAGTAAAAGAAGTAATTAACTCTGTTAAAACAATCTTAACATAAGAAGGACTAATCTGTAATTAGATAGAAGTAAAAGATTAAAACGAAAAAAACATAACTATAAGTTTGGACTCATATGCAATTAGATATAAATAAGAGTTCAATCTGTAATTATGTAATTCGATCAATATATAGTTAACTGTGAATAAGATATCAATCTATAAATAACACAGTTAATATTTTATATTCAGATTGGATCCATGTGTAATTAATTATAACTTTAAGGTGCAGGTTCGTCTGAAAGTAAGAATGATAAGAATGCAGGGACGAAGCTGCAAAACTTTCAATAAACACGTGGAAGATCGAATTAATTGAGATTCAGTTAATCAGGATTAGCTGTAATAATGAGATTAGAGTTTTGTACTTTAAATACACTGTAAAACTCGTGATTAAAGTAATAATACAATTGTTATATTCTTGATTAAGGATAATCCAACTGCTACAGTGTTAACGGACAGCAGTTATTTGAAAATCCCTAATCGCCTTATTCAGTCCCGATTCCTCGTCGTCGCAGTCGCCGACGTCGAGCTTCCGCGCAGAACAGCGTCAAATCTCCTCCGGAAGACGCGCCTTCGCTTTAACAGGTATTGTATCTAATTAAATACTTTATGTTTAACAAAGAAGTCAAATAATATATTAATCGAAGAAATTGCTTGATTTAGATCGAGATATTGATAAAATTGATTTTATAATAACATTTAAATCCATTTAGAATAATAGAAAGAGAAAATAAATATTATTTTTAACGATCTATGTTGATTAATCAATTAGGATTAAGGGTTGATTTTGTTCGTAATTTAATATTTTATTAGTAACAAAGAAGACGAATAACACGTTAAACGATGCAATTTATTTAATAAACTTTCGATATTGAATAAATTCATTGAAGAGTAAAATAACAAAAAAGATAAATTCTACATTAAAAGAAACAATTCGTTGAATTATTTATAAATATTGAATAAATTGATTTAACATTCAAATATTAATCAATTTCTAATAATAGAAAGTAGAAATAATGAACGTTTTTATCAATCGTTTTTAATTAATTATATTTTGAAATAAAGTTTGTTTTCTAACTAATTAACTACTTTATAAATAACAAAAAAGATAAATTATACATTAAAAGATAGAATTCCTTGAATTAAATATAAATATTGAATTAATTGATTTAAGATTCAAATATAATAACTTTTTAAATAAAGTGAAGATCATTTGTTACAATCTATCTTGATTAATCATAATTAGTATTAAGGGTTGGTATTGTAACTAATTAAATACTTTATGTTTAACAAAGAAGTCAAATAATATATTAATGGAAGAAATTGCTTGATTTAGATCGAGATATTGATAAAATTGTTTTTATAATTACTTTTAAATCCACTTAGAATAAAATAAAGAGGAAATAAAGATTATTTTCAACGATCTATCTTGATTAATCATTAAGTATTAAGGGTTCATTTTGTACGTAATTAAAAAATTTATTATTAACAAAAAGGCGAGTAACACGTTAAACGATGCCATTTATTTAATTAACTTTCGATATTGAATAAATTCATTGAAGAAAAAAATATAAATCCATTTTTAAGAAAATAAAGAATATATAAAGGTCATTTTTAACAATCTAACTTTACAAACGATAATTAGAATTAGGGTTGGTTTTCTTCCTAATCGAATATATGCTAATAATAGAAACATGAAAATATGAATCCATTTTTCGTAATTAGAATTTGGGGTTGTTTTTTTTACTTATTAACTGATAGAACAAGGTCCGACACACAGACCATAGTACTAAAAGACGTATCCCAAAGTATCTAATACGCAGAGGAGGGGGGAGTACTGGTGATACAGTATTCCGAACACGGTCACAACCTACCAGCAACTAGAAGTCCGGATAGCCTAAGATGAGTCAAGGTATCTATTCTAG
>LFYR01002184.1:547416-595558 GCA_001185155.1 Zostera marina | reverse complement strand
AGAACGTAGGTTAAACGGGGGACACATCGGCTAAGCACACACCCCGTTCTACAAAAAACATAGACAGAGGGGCAAGTATTCAAGAGTGAACCTCACCTACGGAAGAACGTAGGTTAGACGAGGGACGTACTCAAAAGAGTGAACCTCACCTACGGAAGAACGTAGGTTAGACGGGGGACGTACTCAAAAGAACAATCCTCACCTACGGATGAACGTAGGTAGACGAGGAGTCACACTTAGCCTCAGTCGCAAAAAGGCGAGCAAAAGGAAGAGGCAAGTATTCAAAGAACAATCCTCACCTACGAATGAACGTAGGTAGACGAGGAGTCACACTTAGCCTCAGTCGCAAAAAGGCGAGCAAAAGGAGGGGGCAAGTATTCAAGTAATAATCCTCACTCACGGATGAACGTGGGCAGACGAGGAAGCACACTCAACCCCTATCGCAGAAAGGCGGAAAAAAGGAGGGGGTAAGTATTCAAACAATAATCCTCACCTACGGATGAACGTAGGTAGACGAGGAATAACACTTAGCCTCAGTCGCAGAAAAGCGAGCAAAAGGAGGGGGCAAGTATTCAAGTAATAATCCTCACCCATGGATGAACGTGGGTAGACAAGGAAGCACACTCAACCCCTATCGCAGAAAGGCGGACAAAAGGAGGGGGTAGGGTACTCTCAAAACCCGCCACAGGGAAGAGAACCCAAACAGTGCTCAAAGATAGCTCAGGCAAGGCGTCAAGGTGGGCAAGCAGGGTTCCGCGGGAAAATCGGACCAGACAGGTGCGCAAGGAGTATGCTTCGGCTAGGACAAACCGGACAATAGTTGGCAAAAGCGCGTGACAACCTCCGTGGAAGCATAGATACAACCTCGCAGGCGTAGAGAGGGGGGGAATACTGGTAAGAGAGGATTTTACATCCAGGGACATCACAAAAAATCCACATCCCAGCACGCAAAGAGGGGGGAATACTGATAGTACAAGGTCCGACACACAGACCATAGTACTAAAAGACGTATCCCAAAGTATCTAATACGTAGAGGAGGGGGGAGTACTGGTGATACAGTATCCCGAACACGGTCACAACCTACCAACAACTAGAAGTCCGGATAGCCTAAGATGAGTCGAGGTATCTATTCTAGGGTTGGGGAGGTCCCAGGTCAAATCCTAGGAAGATCGACATTCCTAAGGATCGACTTCCCTGGGATCGACTTCTGAATAAAGTCGATCACCAGGAAAGTCGACCCCTAGAAAGTCGATCTCTGGAAGTCGATCCCGGGACCCAATCTGATCAGTTTGGCAGTTAGGCGGTTACTGCCCAAATGACAATATTGCCCCCATAAGAACCCCTATAAATAGAGGGCACCCCCCACTCATTAAAGGCAAGTCATTTGGAGAAGAAGGATTCCTAGCAAAGCAGAGCTCTGCACACTTGAGTTCCGGTCAGGTTTCCCGCGGAGTTCCCCGCTTGGCGCTTGCTTGCGCGTCTTGGAGTACTGGTCGGGTTTCACCCCCATCAATGACTTATGGCCGGAGCGATAGAAGTGTCGGGAAAGCTTGTAATACTCCCCCCTGAAATTTGACGATTTCCCGCCGAAGCGACATAAATATCGGGAGAGCTTGTGATACTCCCCCTCGAAGTTCGACGATTTTCGGCCGGAGCGACAGAAATGTCGGGAGAGCTTGTGATACTCCCCCCTGAAGTTTGACGATTTCCGGCCGGAGCGACAGAAATGTCAGGAGAACTTGTGATGCTCCCCCTCGAAATTTGACGATTTCCCGCCGAAGCGACAGAAATGTCGGGAGAGCTTGTGATACTCCCCCCCGAATTGTGACAACTTCTGGATTAAGCGGCAGAAGTGTCGTGGAGGGTTTGTGATACTCTCCTTTTGTTGCGCTGAAGGGAGCTTGTGATACTCCCCCCCTAAGATGCTATGTGATGCCCTAAGTCGACGACTTAACATTCTAACTCGGCGACTTGGCATCGGGGTGGTTTTGTGAGCAACTTAGAAGTTTGCCTACCTGGATCGGCGACTTTCTTACAAACTCGGTAATCCTTACTATGAGCTGGCTGATTTCTTAGAAAATCCTTGGGATCTTGGGAAATATTTGCAAATTTTCCAAATATGAAAATTTGCCTTCAGTATCCCGTGATTTTTGCCTAAACTCGGCGAGTTTATGGATAACTCGCCGACGTTTTGGAGATTTGAGAATCAATTAGCGATTTTCCTTCGCGTAATTTTTGGATTTTCCGAGGGTGTTTTGCAATTTTTCCAGGATCTATAAATAGCGAATCGATTATTTTAATCCGCACATCATTTTCCCCAAATCGCCTAAACCCTAATCTCCGACCAAGTTGCTGAGTTTCTCTTTAAATCGCCGACTTATGGCAGACAAAGCGACGCTTCCTCAGCTCACCATGTCGGAGACCGAAGCTTTGGTCGACGATATTCTGAACACTGACATTGATGAGAGCCTAGCGGCGGTTCTCAACACCGTTGAGTCTCTGATCGCCTACGCGCAGTGGGTCGGAGATTCCGACTGTTGACGCACAGTCAGATGCTAGGTACTGTGCCACTGCACGTGAGTTGCTTGGGCTCACTCCCGAGCAATCGCCGAGTTCTAACAGGAAATCGGCGAGTTTGGGAAAAGACTCTGAGGCTCTAGTCGTGGCCGAGCCTTCTGTTGAAGTGGGCGAGATCCCCTCGACTCTTGCTCCTAAATCGGCGAGTCCCCTTGGGAAGTCGTCGACTAAAGGCAAGGGGGGTGTCCCCATTTTCAAGAGACCTCGCCGAGTTATCAACCTGGGATCGGCGAGTTCTGATCAAACATCGACGAGTATGACACTTAAATCGCTGACATTGCCCCAAAACTCGAGGGCTTATGTTGAAGAATATGTGCCCCTTCAGGTGGTGGTACCTGATATTTTGGTCACCCATACTGAGGGGTTGACCTCTACTGACTTGGGCAAGAGGCCGACTGCTAAATCTGAGAGGCCGAGTAAGAAAAGAAAAAGAATACATCCAAAACATGCGAAAAACTCTTCTCGTGAAGGTGGCGAGGGTAGTACCCCCATTCCTCCCACTTATGGGATGGGGGGTAAGGGAAAGATACACATCTCCACCGCGGAGGGTGTACGGGTTCCTGAGCCCTTTGACTACGATCAGGAATTGGAATTGGACCGCGGTCGAACCCGGCGTCGACCTGATACGGCTGAAGGATCGAAGACTCCTCATCCTCCCACGGAAGTGGACAAGGATGGAGATCATATTAACCTTCCCTTCTATGAGGGAGTTGAGAACCACACCGGCTATGCTTACTGTGAAACTCTGCCGGGTGGTGAGATTAAACTGCTGCCCCTAAGCGACGTAAGCGAGGGGTCCTTTGAAGAAGTTTCTCTATATGTTTACTGCAGTATATTGATACTGAGTCCACTTATAAGATTATGACTTCTATATAACTGTAGTATATGAATACTGATGAAGCACTGAATCTTCTACCAGGGCTCGCGGTGGTGCGAGGTGATGCCAGAGGTTCTGGAGTCCACGACGCGCGCTCTACGTCAAATACCTGCAAGTAAAAACTAGGCGATTCTAGTGAGAATCGGCGAGTTTCTTAGTGATGCTCTGGTGAGAGTGGAGCTTGTGTTGTGTCTTTGAGTGTCCCCTTGAGACCCTTTTTATAGGGTCTCGGAGGGCGCGATCAAAGGCGGACATCACGCCTATTGTCGCATTTATTGCGTTGGCTGGCGGCGAGTAACGGTCGTAAATTAGCGATTCAGGTATGGAAATCGCCTATTTAGGGCAAACTCACCGAGTTTCCAGGGGCGAGATATGCAATCTACCATACTGCCGATCTGGGCCCTAACTCGGCGACTTATCCCTAAACTCGGCGATTTGGTAGTCCAATCGTGATTTACGGGTTAACTCGGTGATTTGACGATAAACTTGTTCCACACCGTGGGAGCCTTCCGGGGGTCCGGCGTAAAGCGATGGAACCCTAGTCCTTGTTAAAAGGCGTTGCTGGGAGTGACTGTCGTAATCAGGCATGTCTCACCAAATACTAAATTATATAGACACACGTGTAATAGTAAATGAACAGATATATATATATATATATATTCTAACTTGACAATAAGCTTTCTAAACTAACTGTAGTATACGAATACTTAGTTCTCTTTGGGTGTGAACTTCATCTGTTCGTATACCATGAGATTTCTAACTAACTCCACTACACGGAGCTTGTTCAGGTCATGAGCTTCTTGGATGGTATCTTTTTTTGAATCATACTTGTCAGGAACGCTTCTTAGAATTTTCCCAACTTGATTCTTTTCGCTGATGGGTTCTCCTAGACCAGCTAGGTCATTGACGATGTTGATGAATCTTTTGTTCATTTCAGCAATGGTTTCTCCTTCCTTCATGGTGAAGTTCTCATATTCTTTGTGAGCATGGAGAAGCTTGTTCTCCTTCACATGAGATGTGCCTTCATGAATTGCTTTCAACTACTTCCAGATGTCCTGAGCTGTATCGAACCTTTGGATAGAGTTGTACTGAGATTCATCTAATGCTCCATAGAGTGCATTCATTGCTCTAGCGTTGAATCTGCATTTTTGTTTGTCCAGAATAGTCCATTCGATTTCTTTTGTAGTTAGAGGCTCATATTCTTCATGAGTGACTTTCCATATCTCACTGTGTAGTGACATCAGATATATCCTTATTTTCTTCTTCCAAAATTCATACCTGGTTCCATTGAAGATAGGAGGTTTGTTTGATGTAAAACCCTGATACCCTTGTTCTTCTTGTGCCATGTTAGAAACAGATGTGAAGCTGTTAATAACCTACTTCGCTCTGATACCACTTGTTGGATCTGGATCAGAGGCTTAGGAGGAGGTAATAGTCTCTTTTTGTGATTTCTCAAAAGATGTGTGGAATACCTGAGAATACAAGTTAAACACAACGATATACATATATATAAAGAGTGTCTGTTCTTTATAAGTTTACTGCAGTATATTGATACTGAGTCCACTTATAAGATTATGACTTCTATATAACTGTAGTATATGGATACTAAATTATATAGACACACGTGTAACAGTAAATGAACAGATATATATATATATTCTAACTTGACAATAAACTTTCTAAGCTAACTGTAATATATGAATACTAAGTTCTCTTATAAGCAAGTAAATAATATAAGTTAAAATATATAAGTATACGTGACCAGGTGACTGGATATATTTGTACTAAAAGTAACCTCAGTCAATGACTAGATAACTGGATGAGGGATCTGCACGAAAATAGTCAACCTCAATCTATGACCGGGTAACTGGATGAGGGATCTCTTTTTAGTTGTTTTTATCTTATTAAAAATAGAATAATGAAAAGTAAAAAGAGACACAGAGATTTTTATACTGGTTCACCCAAACAAGGGCTGGTCTAGTTCCGATGAAACACAGAGATCACTAGCCTGAAGGTAATGGCGAAACATCTGCCAAGCTTTAAAGCTAAATGCTTGTGAACCACTTAAGAGTATTCAGGAACTTTTAAAAACCTCTGTCAAGCTTTAAGGCTAAACGCTTGTGAACCCTCTAAGAGTTTTCAGGAACTCTTAATAACCTATGTCAAGTTTTAAGGCTAAACGCTTGTGAACCCTCTAAGAGTATTAAGGAACTCTTAAAAACCCTTGAACCTTTAAGGAAGATTCGACCTAAGAGTTTTCCTGGAAATTCTATAAAATTACACTGATTTTTATGGTTGAACTTGTTGAACCTTACATGTGTTGGTATTGAGACACACCTCTTGATCACCACACTTGGACCACTTACAAGATGTAGAGTTTTCTTCTAGAACACTCTCAACGTACAAGAGGGAAAGAAGAAGTTGAAGAACTAAGAACACAACTTTGAGAGCAACTCCCACACAAAGCTTGAACGAGAGCTAGAGCTTGAGCAAGAGAGAACGAAAGTAGAGCTTTGATCCGAGAAGGGCTTTAGCAAAGATGACAAGTGATGACTTTAGCTCTTGGGTATGCACCTCCTTTTATAGTAGACGTTGATGGCATGGAGGTAAATTCTTCATCTTCAAAATACCTAGGAAGAAGAGTTTGAGATTATAGACGTTGATGGCATGGAGCTTCACTTGAATTTGAATTTCCATCTTGGGATATTGTGCAATATTAAATTTAAGATCATGATTGGATTTCATCTTGGGATATTGAGCCTCCGCACGTTTTGTGCTTTTCCAATTTGAACTCTTCAACTAGGAATTTGAGTAGCATTGAATCCAAGATCCTTGTAGTTTATATGTTGGATATGCTCTTGGAATCTTTGTCATGATTGCACCTCTACATCTTGGGTCCATTTGAAGCTTGAGTGAATAGTTGTAGTTCTCACACCTTGTTGATTAACCTTTAAGATATTGATCAACTTGAAACAAGAGTTAATGCAAGCAAATAGGTGTACATAATTAAATACAAACTTTAATAATTAACTTGATTAATAATAGAGATTTGTTTGATGGAAATAATATTGATCTCAATTTAGTTTAATCATATATCAAGTCCATTTTATCTGTCTTGTTAATTAGGGTTTATTATAATTCAAATTAATTAACAACTAAATATGTCATTGAGAATCTTATTTCTACATTCTCCCTCTTTGTTAATGGCATATTTGTTGTTGAGAAATTTTAAATCCTAATTTCAAATTTTGGTATATCTTATCTTTACCTTATCTAGCTCCCCCTATATTTCGTAAATATTGCACTCATAAAATAATTTGAAAATTTTACCTTGTCTAGAGCTTTTTATGAGTATATACAGGTGAGATCTAGATAAGACATATACCAGGGTTAAAATAAATACAGACTAAGGTTATATCATACCTAAGTCTTTCTCCCTCTACAATTGACAAAGGGGTGTTTCTGAATTTTGACTTTAACCCTGTTTCTTTGACTTAGATAGATATTGACAGTAATTATACGAAATCATATATAATATGGGTCAAATAGTTTTAAAATAAATATTTGCCCGTAATGGATCATAATATATTCATTAAGCATATATCCAAAGTATTTTACATGAATTTTTCATTTTATGCATGGATAAGAAAACAAATTTCACGTAAGTTGGTCATTTAAGGATAGTGAATTCTCTATGAATGACCTAGAGTTCTCATAGTCAATAAAAAATATGCATAAATTTGTATGAATGACTTGAAAATCTTTTTATGCATTTACCCTAATCCAAGTGATCTGTATGTATTTTCAAAAATGACTTGGACCTATTGAGATACATGTATTAGTCCAAAAAATATGAGTTAAGTGTAATAGACTAATTTAAATTTTTATTATCCCAATATGCATGTATGTGATTCTTGCATATAAACCCCTTAGTTTTCTAAATGATTTTTCTTGATAAGCATTAAATAATGATGCTATGGGTTTAGGATGCAACATGCAACTATTAAACGTGTGTTCATAATAGCATATGTAAATGTGCAAATATTTAATTGATAGTACGTTGCATGTATACATTATAACATTAATCACATAAATATTTAAAGCATGCATAAGTAATAATCATTATAACTCAAGCAATAAAAATATGATATATCAAAGGAAGCTTAGAATGAGATGCTTTAAATAAACATAAACTTGAAAAATACACTGAAAATATAGCAATATCAAGTTGCTCAAAAGAATGAGAATTAAGCAGATCGTATGTAATATAGAGCAAATATTGTAACCTTGTACAGAGAAAATATCAAGCATAAGCAGGAAATTTTGATCAAAATACTAAAAAAACACATTGAGTATCATAGCTTAAGCATAATATCTGTGACCTTCACTTGAATATTTCTACCAAAGAGTTTTTTCAAGTAAAAATCGTGAAGGTCTTCAAAAAAAACAAAATAAAAACATCAGACCATAATAAATATTGTTTTGGAAGTAAAAATAAAAAATAAAAGAGCTCTAAACTTAATCATTGTTAGTAGTAAATCCAAGTTTCTTAAGGAGTAGCTCTTGATTTACTCTAATATTCTTCACTTTGGCTTTTTCCAGTTTCATCTTTACTTCATTTAGCTTTATCTGCTCTTTCAAATTTTTGTAGTTCTTGTCGACTAAATCAATCTGTCTTAGAACTTCATCATCAAAATTATCTCTCTTTGCATGTATGTTCTTCAGACCCATTGGTGTATCAGTATTGAGAAGAGCCATATCCATGTGTGCATCCAGTATGAGTTTCATCTCAGATATCTCCCTCTTATTGCATTCATTTCCTTCTTGTCAGCCATGTAGAATCGCTTGAGCAGCTTCTGTTTGAAGGATGCAGTTGTAAAGTACTTGAGAGGGTGAATCTTTGAATCTTCAGACACATATAGGTGAAGGTTTTCTTTGTTGAGGAACTTTGAAATGAGTCTAGGATAATGCCTCGCTTTCCTAGGTACCTTGCTCACCATGGCCATGTTGTGCATGACGAGACTTGCCCAATCTACTTTTATCCGATTGAGAATGCAGAATGCAGCTACCTGTGCCATCATTGTTGGTTTGTCTGTGATAATGGTCACTGGATAGAGGCAGTTGTCTATGATTTTCAAGAGAATCAGGGCAGTCTCAGTAAGATCTTTGAAGTGGATCTTGCCTTCTTTTCTGGAGTCAGATGCGTTGGTGAGGCTGGTCTAAAGTTGTTGAGCTGTACAGGTAAATGG
The DNA here is from genome assembly GCA_001185155.1 of Zostera marina. NCBI lineage: Eukaryota > Viridiplantae > Streptophyta > Magnoliopsida > Alismatales > Zosteraceae > Zostera > Zostera marina. The sequence continues at coordinate 586,855 of LFYR01002184.1, read as the reverse complement.
TAGGCTATCCAGACCTTTTGACATGTGAATGCATATCCCCTCACTTGGCAAAGGACCCCATCGGGCAAGAAGTTCTTTGGAGATATCCATCTCGAAGTTGTTTACTTGGGTAGACAAAGAGGAATCATGTTTTGAATAAATCAGATTGGCATAGAACTGACTTACCTCTTTCTCAAAGATTTCGACTTGCTCAATGTTCTCCATATATTTGTCGAGCCCATTAAATCTGAGAAGTTCTTCTAGCTCTTTGTGTCCTAGGTCTTTGAATCTAGTTGGTTCCTCCAACGTCAGTCGTGCCTCTTGAAGCTCCTTGAAGTTTTCCTCAGCCTCAGGGGAACGGAAACTTGGGGTACCTTCAAAGTACAGTACCTTGTTAGCTCCTCTTCTCTTCTTCGAGAACCCCGGTGGAACATCCTCGTCCAGCAGCTCAATGATATCATCGTCGCTTGGAAGACTTGGAGGTAGTTCTTCGATCAACATTCTTGAAGGTTCCGACTGGAGGAAGAATAGATGGAGGAAGAAAGTCGACATCCAAGGGTTTTGAGGATTCTCAAGATTTTTCACCCTTTATATGATCGTGTATCGTGTGGGATTTCTTCCCAGGGCACACGATTGGAAGGAGATTTCTTCTCCAAAAAGGCAGTTGCCTTTTCCTAGAAAAGGTTTGCTCTTCCAATAATTATTTCCCATATCTTGTGTTGTCCAATCATCATCTTTTGTCATGATGGTTTTTTTTTCTTTTAAAATTTTCCCTCTAGAAAGTTAAAGAACAAACAAAACTCTTGATCTCCCCTTAATAATTAAGGAGGGGAATGGCTAAAATTAATTCAACCCCATGCTTGGGTGGTTGAAGGAGTTTATAATTAATTCCTTTAAAAGTTAATTTACTTGGTATGAGATATTTGTTATACTCAACTACCAACTTCTAAGATTAGGCTCATGATTAATTTTAATTAGCTAGCCATATAAAAATTGTGATTTTGATTTATCCAGAGTGTTACGATGCCAACAGAGATTAGTTCTAGATATTTTTCACAGAGGAAGACATGAATATAGTCCATTCTTCTTTGTGATCTGTTTTGACCTAGTGTTGTTGACTTGCATAATTATGGAATCACAGAATTGGTCATAACGAATTTTGATTGGAGTAGTCTTGATTCAATATTTCAGTTTTAGTGGTCAGTTTTATTTCTAAAGATTCATTCTGTCCACACTTGAGTTTTGGATTAACCACCGCTGTGATGGCAATGGCCTCAATAGTGTACTTGATGAATCATTATAAGCATCAGAAGACTATATTGCTATGAATGGTTGATCGTGTTCGAACCCCATTATTTTATCTCCTATAATCTGCTCTTCAAAATGTGGATTCTTTAACGTTCTACTTGGGTGGCCTGTTTGTGAGTCTTCAGACGATGAAGTCTGATTCGTTAGTGTGGTTGACTCTTTCTGACTTTTTTCTGTGTTTGGAGAGAGTACTAAATTGTCTTTTGGATATTCATCAAAGTCTATATGAAGTGATTCAATTATGGTTTGAGACTCTTTGATGAATATTCTATATGCTCTGCTCCATTCTGATCGAGTAACCCATGAGTAAATCCTTCATCCAACATGGGAGTGAGTTGTATTGCTTGAGTCTTTAAGACACGACATTTACACCCAAATATTTTGAAATATTCAACTTTGGGTTTCCTGTTCTTCCAAGGTTCATATGGAGTCTTATTTAGTATTTTTCTAATTAAGACTTTATTCAAGGTATAGCATACAGTGTTTACTGCTTCAGTCCAAAGAGTACGAAATATATTATGTTCATTTAACAAGTTTCTTGCCATCTCTTGTAGAGTTCGGTTCTTTCTCTCAACAATTCTATTTTGAGGAGATTCTTGAGAAAAAGAAAACTCATATTTAAAACCATGGGTTTTACAGAATTCTTCAAATTCCGTATTTTTGAATTCTTTACCGTGATCACTCCGGATTTTTGTAATGGAAAGATCCTTTTCATTTTGAACTTTTGTACAGAATGACGAGAATTCGCAGAAGGCTTCATCCTTAATTTTTAAGAAGAATACCCAAGTGTACGTTGTGTAATCGTCTATAATTACAAATGTATCTCTTCCCTTTTATACTTTGAGTTTGAGTTGGTACGAGAAGTTCAAGCGGTCGAGATGTAGTTACCTCCAAGATAGATTTAAAGGGTTTATGTTGCTTTCTCTTTTGACACGAGTTGCAAGAACTATCTTGATTGTATGAAATCCTAGGTAATCCTTTAACTAGATCTCCTTTTGATAGCTTAGTCAGTTTGGAGTAACCAGTATGGCCCAATCTTTTGTGCCATAGTATTTTCTCATCACTGGCTGCTGACATGCAGTGTTCATGAGAAGGGATAGTTTGGTCAAAAGTGATAGAGTACGCATTGTGTTCTCTAATTCCTTCTGCAATAATCTTATTTTCGGAGTTTGTGATTCTGCACAACTGTTTTTCGAATTTAACTACATATCCTATATCACACAGCTGGCTTATGCTGATTAGATTGTTTTTTAAACCTTCTACTAAATATACATTTTTAAGAAAATGATTATTTACACTACCTACTGTACCCATTCCTATTATGGTACCTGTTTTGTCATCTGCAAAGATGACAGTTCTCCCCTTGGAAACTGACACTATATCTCTTAGCAGGCTTCTGATTCCAGTCATGTATCGGGTGCATCCACTGTCGAATAGCCATTTGGATGTTTGATTGTCCTGTGGATAAGAGCATGGTTTTTGGTACCCAAAACATTTTGGGTCCTAAATGATTAACATAAATATTTTTAAAATGTTGCAGCTCTTTTTAGACATCCATTTTTCTTTTATGCTTATCTTACTATTGGGAGAAATCTTTTTATGTTTAATTTGAGCATCTTTGTATGTGGATTCTCGCACGAAATATTTATTGTATGATATAGATGTACTTGGAGAAGGAGATTCATGTCCAAAACCTAAGCCTAACTTTCTTAGTCCAGTATTGGATTTTTCAACCATGTCATCAAGCATCTTAGGGCTATATGTGAATTTTGAAATATCTTGTTTGTATTCACATATTTTTCTTTCCAATGTTTCTATATGAGATGGTTGTAAATTTATGTCTACTAGCAGATCTTCTTTTTCGAGTGTTTGACACTTATCTTTGTTTTTATATTCTAGAATCATTTCATCTTGTTTGACTAATTTCTCTGTCAATGATTCTAGTTTTGTTTCTAGATTTAGATTTATTTCTTTTAGCCTTTTTAAATCTTCTAGATGTGTGGAGAAGGATTCTTCCACTTGTTCTGTTAGGTCTATAAGGATGAGGTTTTGCTCTTTAAGGGTTTTAATTGTTTTTTCCTTTTTAGCTAATTTAATTTCTAATTTTTTAATTTCTTTTATATGTATGGTGACAGGTTCTTCTTTAGTTTCAGTATGATCTAAGAGAACTAAATTTTCCTCTATTAGCTGTTCTGCCACTTTTTCCTCAGACTTCAGTTTGTTGGTTAGAGTAATATTTTCAAGCCTAAGTTTTTTTAGTTCATGATTATCATGTGAGTTAGTGTTTTGCATGTATTTTTCTTCTAATAACTTTGCTAGTTTCTTTTCAGATTCATACCTAGATACTAGCTCAAGATAAGATATCTCTAGTTTTTGATGTCTGATGTGTCTGAGTTGTTGACCATCAGACATCTCTCATCTTCGGAGCCTTCATCAGTATTAGACCAACTGACTTGATGAGCAGTATCCCTGGACTTTGGGCAGTTAGGTCTTGTGTGTCCAGTCTTGTTGCATCTGTAGCAGATCACTTTCTTTTGTTTTTCACCTTCCTTTTGTTTGAATTGGTCTGGCATGTGTAACTTATAGTGTGAGCTGCTTGCTTTAGATTCTTTTCTCTTCTTGATTAGCTTATACAATTTGGCAGTGATCAATGCAAGCTCATCCTCATCAGACTGACTACTGTTTTCTGAAGTAACTTGGAGGGCCACACTTTTCTTTTCCTTTGTTTGCTTCTCTTTGAGTGTGAACTTCATCTGTTTGTATACCATGAGATTTCCAACTAACTCCACTACACGGAGCTTGTTCAGGTCATGAGCTTCTTGGATGGTATCTTTTTTTGAATCATACTTGTCAGGAAGGCTTCTTAGAATTTTCCCAACTTATTGATTCTTTTCGCTGATGGGTTCTCCTAGACCAGCTAGGTCATTGACAATGTCGATGAATCTATTGTTCATTTCAGCAATGGTTTCTCCTTCCTTCATGGTGAAGTTCTCATATTCTCTATAAGCATGGAGAAACTTGTTCTCCTTCACATGAGATGTGCCTTCATGAATTGCTTCCAACTACTTCCAGATGTCCTGAGCTATGTCGAACCTTCGGATAGAGTTGTACTCATACTCATCTAATGCTCCATAAAGTGCATTCATTGCTCTAGCGTTGAATCTGCATTTTTGTTTGTCCAGAATAGTCCATTCGATTTCTTTTGTAGTTAGAGGCTTATATTCTTCATGAGTGACTTTCCACATCTCACTGTGTAGTGACATCAAATATATCCTCATTTTCTTCTTCCAAAATTCATACCTGGTTCAATCGAAGATAGGAGGTTTGTTTGATGTAAAACCCTGATACCCTTGATCTTCTTGTGCCATGTTAGAAACAGATGTAAAGTTGTTAATAACCTACTTCGCTCTGATACCACTTGTTGGATCTGGATCAGAGGCTTAGGAGGGGGTAATAGTCTCTTTTCGTGATTTCTCAGAAGATGTGCGGAATACCTGAGAATACAAGATAAACGCAAGGATATATATATAAAGAGTGTCTGTTCTTTATAAATTTACTGCAATATATTGATACTGAGTCCACTTATAAGATTATGACTTCTATATAACTGTAGTATATGAATACTAAATTATATAGACACACGTGTAACAGTAAATGAACAGATATATATATATATATTCTAACTTGACAATAAACTTTCTAAGCTAACTGTAATATATGAATACTAAGTTCTCTTATAAGCAAGTAAATAATATAAGTTAAAATATATAAGTATACGTGACCAGGTGACTGGATATATTTGTACTAAAAGTAACCTCAGTCAATGACTAGATAACTGGATGAGGGATCTGCACGAAAATAGTCAACCTCAATCTATGACCGGGTAACTGGATGAGGGATCTCTTTTTAGTTGTTTTTATCTTGTTAAAAATAGAATAATGAAAAGTAAAAAGAGACACAGAGATTTTTATACTGGTTCACCCAAATTAGGGCTGGTCCAGTTCCGATGAAACACGGAGATCACTAGCCTGAAGGTAATGGCGAAACATCTGCCAAGCTTTAAGGCTAAATGCTTATGAACCACCTAAGAGTATTCAGAAACTCTTAAAAATCTCTGCCAAGCTTTAAGGCTAAACGCTTGTGAACCCTCTAAGAGTTTTCAGGAACTCTGAAAAACATATGTCAAGTTTTAAGGCTAAACGCTTGTGAACCCTCTAAGAGTATTAAGGAACTCTTAAAAACCCTTGAACCTTTAAGGAAGATTCGACCTAAGAGTTTTCCTGAAAACTCTATAGAATTACATTGATTTTTATGGTTGAACTCGTTGAACCTTACATGTGTTGGTATTGAGACACACCTCTCACCACACTTGGACCACTTACAAGATGTAGAGTTTTCTTCTAGCTAGAACACTCTCAACGTACAAGAGGGAAAGAAGAAGTTGAAGAACTAAGCACACAACCTTGAGAGCAACTCCCACACGAAGCTTGAACGAGAGCTAGAGCTTGAGCAAGAACAAGAGAGAACGAAAGTAAAGCTTTGATCCGAGGAGGGCTTTAGCAAAGATGGCAAGTGATGACTTTAGCTCTTGGGTGTGCACCTCCTTTTATAGTAGACGTTGATGGCATGGAGGTAAATTTTTCATCTTCAAAATACCTAGGAAGAAGAACTTGAGATTATAGACGTTGGTGGCATGGAGCTTCACCTATATTTCGTAAATGTTGCACTCATAAAGTAATTTGAAAATTTTACTTTGTCTGGAGCTTTTTATGAGTATATGTAGGTGAGATCTAAATAAGACATATACCATGGTTAGAACAAATACAAACTAAGGTTATATCATAACTGAGTCTTTCTCCCCCTGCAATTGACAAAGGGGTGTTCTGAATTTTGACTTTAACCCTGTTTCTTTGACTTAGATAGATATTGACAGTAATTATACGAAGTCATATTTAATATGGGTCAAATAGTTTTAAAACAAATATTTGCCCATAATGGATCATAATATATTCATTAAGCATATATCCAAAGTATTTTACGTGAATTTTTCATTTTATGCATGAATGAGAAAACAAATTTCACGTAAGTTGGTCATTTAAGGATAGTGAATTCTCTATGAATGACTTAGAGTTCTTATAGTCAATTAAGGATAGTGGCAGTTCCGCGGATATTCTCTACATGGATACTTTCACCAAGATGGGCCTTAAAATGGGAGGATTTATCTCCCTTTAAAGAAGTCATCTATGGGTTCACTAACATCGCCGCTCCAGTGGTCGGTGTTATTGATTTGAAAGACTCCATCGGTTCCAGGCGAGGAAGGGTTAGTCGGACTTGTCGTTTCATAGTGGTAGAAGTAGAATCCACTTTTCACGGTATTTTCAGACGAACCTTCATCCACTGAATCAAGAAAGTCCCGTCTTTTTATCAACAATGCATACGATACCCGGTCAATGGCTTCGTCGCAACCGTCAAAGGATCACAAAAGGATTCTAGATAAAGGTATAAGAAGGCAACCCAGTTGACAAAGTTTAACAACATGCTCGTCCATGCCCCACCCGACATTGGGGAGAGGAAGAAATTACAACCTGTAGACGAGACTGAAGTATTTCAGCTGGTGGGGGGACACGTGGCATTAGGGAAGGGGTTACCCTCTGACCTAAGAGCCAAGCTTGTGACTGTCCTGGAGGAACACCAGAACAGGTTTGTTTGGGAAGGTGAGGTACCGACACAGATTGCGCGTCAAATCATGACGCACAAACTCAATGTCGGCCCATCCGTTCCAGCTCGATGCTAGAAGCGTCGAGTACTCACTTCTGACAGGCGGGAAGCAGCCAATGAGGAAATATTGAAACTCTTGAATGTTAGACACATCCGGGAATTTCGATATCCACTTGGCTGGCTAACCCCGTCATTGTCAAGGAACCCAATGGCATGTGGCGCATGTGCATTGGTTTCATAGATCTCAATAAAGTATGCCCCAAGGAAAGTTACCCGCTGCCATCTATTAACGAACTAGTCGATGGAGCATCCGGTAACGAGCTCCTCTCTATGATGGATGCCCCCTCAGGATACAACCAGATCCTGATGCATGAGCCTGATGAGAAAAAAACATCCTTCATCATGGACTCAGGGATATTCTATTATAGAGTAATGCCATTCGGTTTAAGGAATGTTGGGGCTACATTCCAATGCTTAATGGACAAGGTTTTCGCGGACCAGATCGGGCGCAATATTTCCGCTTACGTCGATGACATCTTAGTCAAATCGTCAAGCGTAGAAAAATACCTTGATGATCTGTGAGAAACCCAAGATACATTGAAGCAATACGGAATGAAGCTCAACTCGGCCAAGTGCGCGTTTGGGATCAAGGAAGGCAAATTCCTTGGTTTCTATATAGGTCAGCACGGGATCAAACCTAATCCCGATAAAATCCAAGAAATTATTGATATGGAAGCCCCCCGCACAATCAGAGAGGTACAAAGGCTGAATGGTAGAATCAATGCACTCGGTCATTTCATATCGCAAACGGCTGACAAGTGTAAACCGTCCTTTCAGTTACTGAAAACTACGGCTAAGGAGAATATCACTTGGACATCGGAATATGAGGACGCATTTACTAAGTTAAAAGCACCTAAGGATGGGGAAGATTTGTACTTATACATAGAGGCTTCGGAAGAAGCCGTAAGTGCAGTCCTCATCGCTCAAAGGGACAAAGATCAAGTCCCTATATACTACCACTCGAGGCAATTGCAAGGTACAGAAAATACGATACTCTCCTATTGAGAAAGTCGTATATCTTGTGATCTATGCTTGTCTTCGTTTTCAAACCTACTTCTTGGCACACACGATTGTTGTCCTGACATTGTGTCCCTTACGCCATCTACTTCACAAACCCGATATCTCTGGGAGGTTGACCAAATGGGCAATCGAGCTCAGTGAATTCAACTTGGATTTCCGACCAGCCACTGCTATCAAAGGACAAGCTGTGGCAGACTTCATCATCGAACTCACACCTTCAAACCTAGCCCAACCTTGGATTGTGGAAGTAGACGGTTCGAGTTGCAGCACAGGCTCAGGTATTGGAGTGAAAATCCATAGTCCAGATAGAAAAAATTACGAACACTCGGTACGGCTTCACTTCCTGACATCCAACAATGTCGCAGAATACGAAGCAACTATATACGGCCTAAAGCTATTGAGAACTCTCGGCGCTGAGAATGTCACGCTTCACACTGACTTCCAGCTCGTAGCTCGGCAAACCACTGGTGAGTTCGCCTGCAAAGAACCACAAATCACCAAGTATGTTGAGGCAATGGTGGCACTCACCAAACAGTTCGCCGAGTTCAAAATAGAGAAAATCCTTCGAATTCAAAATGGGCATATCGCACAATGAGTAAAAACCCCACGGGCAACACTCCCTTCGCTATGACTTATGGAGTGGAGGTTGTCGTACCAATCGAGATGAGTATACCAACATACAGAGTCTTGAAGTACGACGAGCAAACCAATAACCAAAACCTAGCAACAGAGCTAGAGTTGAGGAAGGAAACCCGTGACGAGGTGAACCTGCGGAATGAATCATACAAGGCCAGCGTATCAAAATACCACAATCGCCAAGTACAAAAAAAGATATTCCTACCAGGGACTCTCGTCACGCGGATGGCTAGCATAATAGAAAGGAATAGGCCAAGAAATAAGTTGTCGTCCAACTTCGAGAGGCCCTACATCGTCGAAGAAGAGATACGGCCAGACACTTACCCCTTGCGACGGCAAGACGGGACAATGGTCCCGAACACCTGACACGCGGACAACATGCAATAATATTACGCTTAGGGTTGTTGCATCTTTTGTTTCTTAGCTTTTCTTAGTATGTATGTTAAGTTACAGATAATTTACAGAATAGAGTATTTAGTATTTATTTTGTAAAATTTTCAAAAAAGTCAATCCCTTTTAGCACTTTTTCCGCTACCTACTTACGACTCCAAGTAAACACCCTAACTTAAAAATCTATTTTGTCGCTATGGCCTTAATAGATCAAGGATTATTTTGTCACTTCGGCCTTAATGATCTAATCCCGTCATGTCGCTATAGCTTCGATGAGGATTAGAAGTCGCACCAGCCGGAGTCGGACTACACATTAGGATCCAAGTCTAGAGTTACAGTCTAAGCTAGATATCTAATTCTACGATAGTTTTTGTATCTTATCTCGGCTTACTATGTCAATTATATTTGCAACTCTAGGTTAATTTGAAAATATAAGTTATTCGCAAATTTAACCGACGACTGAACTACGATTCGTACGACCAAACATACGTTCATAGTGGCTAAGCGAGGGTTAGCAGAGTCTAATTTAGCAGAGCCTAAGTTACGACTTGTGAATCTAACTCCAAGTCTTTCACTCTCTCCGAAGAAGCGAAGAGATCCTTTTCTAACTTCTCCAACTCTCCTCCAGAGCGAGAGAGTTGGTCGGTCAATTCCTTCAACTTTCCTTCGGATTGTGAAAAATCTTCTCGAACTCATCAATAGTGGCTTGTTTCGACACTACATTGCCAATTTCTGCTTCGAGAAGAATCCTCACATCTTCAACCTTTTTCCTCAGTGCATCTTCAGCAGCACGACTAGTATCAAGTTCTTTACGAAGAGTCAGAATCTGTTGAACATACTCTTCTATCTCTTTCTTCTAGGCACTAATAGTTTTGTCCCTTTTAGGGACAACGTTCACTTCATAGTTGGTGCACCTAGCATTGACACCTCTCAGTTTCTGTAGCTCTTTAAGGATTTCTGTGTGCTTGGTATCCAGCTGGTTATACCTCTTTTGCGCTTTGAGAGAACCCATTCCAAGACATGCGTGGGCCAGATAAGAAGCCTACAGAAAACAACAAACATTAGTAAAAATATATTAAAAAAACTTAGAAAGTGACTAACAGAAGTTAGAGCTTTCGTCAGTTCAGTCCAAAGCCAGTCCCCAAGCTTAATCATCAGTAGCTTCAAGGCAGTCGATCGAACCTCAGGATCTGCAAGAAGTTCCGGAAAATTGAAGGCACAATCAAAAGCCTCAAACCCAGGTCCATGTGATATAACAGTTTGGGGAACAAAGTCGGATCCCGATCGAGAACTTGAGCCCTTCTCAAATGTGCTCCAAGGCACTGGACCCTCAGGTTTTGAGAGCTCTATAAGTTTAGCCTTCCTCAAGCGGGCCGCATCAAAATATAGAAGCGTGTGCTTCTTCTTTCCAGATCAATAGGGCTCGGAGGCTCCCTGTACTTCTTCACATCAGAAAAGGTAAAGTCCCCTCGTTGACAAAGGACAAAGGGAACCCCACGCGGCAATTGATGGTCCTTAAGAGCTTTGATAATCTTTTCAACGGCAATTAGCTCATCTTCCATCAAACCCTTAGAAATATCCAGATGCACACGGTTGATGTCTATCCAATCCTCCCGGCTTCCGAGAAGAAATTCTGATGTTACGAAAATAAACTCCTTCTTCCACACCCTGTGGTTCGAAGGTAGTTCATCAACAAGGTTCCATTCATACATTCGTCGTGACAACCCAACTCGACCGGCATCGGAGCTGAAGACTCTACTCAGCTTGTAATACCACAGAAACAAGCCTGAAGTAGCAGTTATGTTAAGACTCCAATAGATGTTGAAGAATCCTCGAAGACATATAAAAAATGCCACTGGAAGTTGTGACAGCGACACTTTGGTTGCAAGCACGACCTCGCTCATCAGTGTTGAAATGGGGAGCTCGTTGTAGTGCTTGAAATACAATTTAGGAAAAACCTAGAATCCTGGTGGTGGAAGATCCGCAAGTTGGTAGCGCGATATCCAAAATCGCAAATGCCCAGATATTCGCATCCCCCTTAAAAGATGTCGAGCGAGGCTCGCGTTCATAGTGGAAGGAGGATGTATCGGCCCCGATTGAGGCAGGATCGTCGCAACCGTCGATACTTGTTCAAATTCACCCTGGCCTGAGGAGCCCACTGGAAGCAAACAGATTGTACCGTTGACAGTATACTCATAATGGGCAAACCCGGTCGGGTTTGTCATTCCGACATAGAATGGTAAGTCGGCATACTTGTCGCGGCCCTTATCCAGGTCAGTTGGAGGAGGAGGAATTCTCGCTCCGTCAAATGTATCGTGAGAAGGACCCACACCAGAGGGCTGACTCTCACCGCGATCCATAAGCAATTCTTCTTCATAATCCAAATTATGAGGGTTGTGGACCCTCTCCTCCTCACCAGGAAGATAGGTCTTCCCCAATCCATGAGTTGGGGGAAGCTCAGTCTCGCCGCGTCGAGATTTATTACTTCTTCTTTTCTTTTTCTTCTTTCTCTGACCATCATCCTCGAGTGGTCGCTTGTTAGTGTTCAGCCCAGATATGATGACACAATCAGAGTTTACTACAAGCAAGTTAGAATGAGACTGGGTCACCGGAGTCGAAATATTCAATGTTTGAATGGGAGTCGTCGACTCATACCTTATATTCGATGCTTCCGGATCTGCGTCTAGTCTGGCTCTCCTCTTGAAGAGAGCTTTCTTCTTAGGCACCTTTGAACTCTTGAAGGAATTGTCGATTCAATGGTGGTCCCAGGAATTTCACCCGCTTCAAGTTCAGCCCCGGGCACAACCACATAAGCCTCTCCCGGAATCGTCGACTTCTCGGGCGAGGGCTCGAGCAGTTTGTGCACCTTGGCAAGCGTGTTGGGGTCAGCAAGTAACTCAACCACCGGAGTCGCCGACTCCTGACGGAGATGGGAAAGACCCTCTGCGATCGGAGACGGAAGCGGCGACTAAACGGTGTCCAGAACTCCGACCAAGTTATCGCCACCGACCATCTCCTTGATCATCTCGTCGGTCTCGTAGTCGGTGAGCCAAGGAAATGGGGAATTAGAGTTGGCAATCGAGTGAAAAAGGAATCGACGATTCGTAAGAAGAGTCGGCGATTGGGGAAGCTAGGGTTTCGAGCGATTCAGCGGGAGAATTGGAGAAAGTGAAGTGAGAATTAAAATAATCTCACCCCTATTTATAGCCCTTGGGAAAATTGCAGAAACCACTTGGAGAATCCGAAAATTGCAAGGAGGGAGATTGGAAACTGATTTTCATATCTCAAAAATCACGCAGAGTCGACGATTCGCTTAGAGGAATCGCCGACTCCGGGCAGTATTCGCGGGAAATGGCAGAAAAATTTCCTTATCTGGGAAATTTGCAAATATTCTCCAAAAATCCCGAGGATCTTCTAAAAAGATCCGACAGCTCACAGTAGGAGTCCTCGATTCCCCCAAGGAATCGCCGATAAAAGAGAGTAAAATTGCATAATTTCCCACACAACTACCCCAATCCCGGAGCGACCGATTGGGACATCTAATCGCCGACTCGGGGTAAACATCCGCAAAACTGCCTCACGGGCACGTTTTCGGGGAGGGGGAGTATCACGAACTCTCTTCAATACTTTTGTCACTAAGGACAGAATCCGTCACGTACTATCTCATGGTGGGAGTATCACGAACTCTCCTCGACACTTTTATCGTTCCGGTCGGAAGTCGTCACACCTCGGGGGGAGTATCACAAACCCTCTCCGACACTTTTGTCGCTTCGGCCAGAAGTTGTCATATTTTATGCAGGTACTCAGGGGGGAGTATCATGAACTCTCTCCGACACTTCTATCACTCCGCCCGGAAGTCGTCACATCTCGGGGAGGAGTATCACAAACTCTCTCCGACACTTTTATCGCTTCGCTAGAAGCCGTCACATCTCGGGAAGGAGTATCACAAACTCTCTCCGACACTTCTGTCGCTTCGGCCAGAAGTTATCACATTTCAAGGGGGAGTATCACAAACTCTCCCGACACTTCTGTCGCTCCGGCCAGAAGTTGTCGAATATGAGCACGGTAAATCTATCGCTTTGGTCAGATTTACCAAGGATTCATTCGAGCAAAAGAAGGATCTCGCGAAAGGTAAAATCACGAGGTAAGTTCAATTGGTCAATAAAATATGTGTTTTAGACTGATTTAGTTGTTTTGCAGGATGTTTTCTTTTTTGCAGGTATGATTTTGTCGCTTTGGCTAGAATCAGATCTATTTTGTCGCTTTGGCCTTTATAGATCAAAGATCATTTTGTCGCTTTGGCCTTAATGATCTCAACCCATCATTCCGCTTATTTGCATTGATGGTTTAGCCGTCATTGTGTACATAAAGTCGCTCTTGATCAGGGTTGGACTATATACATTAGTTCTATCGATTTGGCTAGAACTAGATTATGTCGCTTTGGCCAAAATCGGATTTATTTTGTCGTTTTGGCATCAATAGATCAAAGTCCATTTTGTCGCTTTGGCCTTAATGGACCAATAATTATTTTGTCGTTTTGGCCTTAATAATTCTCTCATCTTGTCGCTTTGGCCTTGATGATACACCAAAAGTCGCTCTTAATCAGGGTTGGACTATAAACACGTAGTTCTGTAGCCTAGAACTAGATTCTTTCGCTTCGGTCAGAATCAATCCATGTTGTCCCTTTGGCCTTAATGGATCCGGAATCATTGTGTCGTTGTGATCACAATGATTTGTTCTCATCTTGTCGCTTTGGCCTTGATGCGGATCACACACACAACCTTGCTTGGGGGGGATACTGGCGATATCCGCATTTTTCTTGTGCTCTCTTCAGGGGGGAGTAGTGGTGAGACATGCATGATTACGTCATTCACTCCCAGAAATGCCCTTCAACAAGGACTATGGTTCCCTCGCTTTATGTCATACCCCCGGAGAAATTCACGATTGCGGAACAAAGGTCGTCGTCAAGTTCTCAAGTTAACACCTCTGAGTCGCCGACTGGGCTACCAAGTCGCCGATTCCAATGGGTGATCGGCCGAGTTGAGACCGAGTTAGTCAGCATTGGTAGGCTGACGACCTCGTTCCATGGACTCGCCGATTCCACCCCTGGATCGCCGACTCCCATACCTGAGTCGTCGACTCCCAGGCATTACTTGTTGCTGACCCACGCCATTATGGCATCATTAACCGATGCCATTATGGCAAGAGCGCGATGCCCGCCGCAGACCACGCCCCCAAGGACCTTGTAAAAGGGATCCAAAGGGGTCAGTCCAAGGCAGATTACATATTCTACTGAAACCAGAGCACTTACGGAGCGGAATCGCCGACTCCCACACCTGAGTCGCCTACTCCCCTCCTATAGGATTTGACGTAGAGCGTGCGTCGTGGACTCCAAAACCTCCGGCATCACCTCGTACCTCCGTGAGCCCCTGATAACAGATTTCATGCTTCATCAGGACCCTATAAATAGGGTCACTACCACTCATTAGAGGTTAGGTTGTTTGTAGTGAGAGAGAATCCCTGTTAGGAAAAGCCTGAGTGACTTAATTAGGTGTTTGGGCGATTTCCGGCAGAGTTCTTGACCCAACGCTTTTTCGAAGCATCGTCCGAGCACTGATCGGGTTCCACCCTTATCAAGATTAATTTCACCCTATAGATTTAAGAATAAGATCAGGGTAAAATAAACATGATTATGAAGTATAATATGAATCCAAAATTTTGATTCTACAATTAATAACGATTAATTGCAATCTCTCACAACCGTTGACAGAGCAAAAACCAGCTAATACTATGTGAGAGTTTCTATATGCAAGGAAAATTGAAGCAAACGAATTTCAATGATTAAACTCAAAAGAAGTTATTAATACACTATTAATAAGCTTCCAGTAGAAAAATAAGCTAACTAACCTATATACAACTAAATTTGTAAACTCAAAAGAGAGTATTTCTTTGCTTTAACTTGTTAAGATTTCTCCAAGTTCTAAGATTTAACTTGTTAAGGTTTATCGCGAAATTTAATATATAAGTATTCATGAACAACTTAATTGGTTGCCTTTAATATATAAGGATCCATAATGAATATTTCTAACTATCTGGGTCGTCCCGTACGTTCCAAAATTTATTATTAAATTTCAATTAGTATAAATTAAAGTTTCGGGTGCAATTGTAAATTAAATTATACATAGAATC
This sequence comes from Zostera marina, assembly GCA_001185155.1. Taxonomy (NCBI): domain Eukaryota; kingdom Viridiplantae; phylum Streptophyta; class Magnoliopsida; order Alismatales; family Zosteraceae; genus Zostera; species Zostera marina. Next base: position 571,555 of record LFYR01002184.1, on the reverse strand, counting down.
TAAAAGGCTCATCAATAATCTCAACGATTAAATATTTTAGGATTCTAGAGAATCCTCAATAATAATTTTTGATTTAAAGAAATCTAGAAATAAATGTAAATTAATTATTTTAATGATTAATTCAGTATGTTTATTTTAATATTAATGATTTTATAGAATCTATAATTTTAATTTATTATCTGAAAATATCTATCTACAAACCTTTAATGTTGAAATGAACGGTCAAAATTAGTTTTATAAATCTATATAAGCCTAAGACCACATACAAAAGCATTCATCTTTACCTTATATCACCATGTCATATTACAACATTTCATGTTTCCTCAGTATACAAAATGAAGGCTCCATCTTATTTCAAAATCTGTCGGTAAATCCGTTGCTAAGAGTGGTCGATCGTGTTAACAAAAGTATCTCAACATCTCTGAATGACGATAGCACACTACACCAACAATCATCACCATTGTCGACGTTGGTGAATGCCAAAGTGGTCAAAAACGAAGGAACGGAGTTAATGAAAGGTAATGAAATATTTGATGTAAAAAGATGGAAGATGCTAAAATCAGAGAGGATTCGTCCTTCTGCCATTTTCAACCTTTAGCTTGTATGAAGAACCTTTATGCGAGCAAATGGTAGTGAATTGTATTTGACCTTCGATACTCTTCTGCATGAGAATGAACGGCAATCAGCAATAATGGATCTGCTTCCAGCAATCGGCAAGGGATCTTAAATTTCTTGTCTCAACCTTATGTGAAGGAGTATTGTACGGCAATGGATTTTCTTTGCAACATCGACATCTTCCTTCTCGTGTACGAAAACGATGATATATCTCCTTCTTGACGATATATATTAACTAAAATATTGTATAGGCTTTAATACTAAATGTCGAAAATTGAAAATCTTCTTTTATTATCTTTTTATTTTAAGTTAAATGAAGTTGTTTAGTCTCAAGCTCTCATTTATTCTATATCTCTTTTACTTTTAACTTTATTATTTTTAGTAACCCACGAACTAAGTGTTGGATCTTCTTAAAGGATTTAATTAAACTAAAAAAGAAAATTAACGAATTAACAGAGAGGACTGTAAATCTAATTACATTGAACAGGCAATTAAATGTTTCTGTACAGACAATTTACCCATTACCATTTCCTCCGCTCTAGCTTATGGAACATCTTCTTTGTTCTCAGAAACATCAGTCTAGACTTTTGAAGTTTGCGATACATAATTTGGGATATCCGGTGGTTACGGCCATACAAAGCTCGGAACGACGTCATTGCATGAATAATGAGAAGTATTAATTCTAACAGAGTTCCGTCCAAGGTAAAATTCTATACCCACAAAACGTTTGGGTTTCTCATAAACGATTGAGCTTAGATAATGCTTTATGATTTGTTTACCATCTTCGTCGGACCATCTGACTGTGGGTGGTAGGCGAATGATTTAGCTAGCGTACACCCATTTAACAAAAGTGTCGACGAACACAACGATCGTGCCTCAATCCGGGTCAACATCTTTTGAGGGGGATGAGGATATCTTGACATCTGCGATTTTGGACATCGCGCTACCAGCCTTCGAATCTCCCACCGTCGGGATTCCAGGCGCTTCTCAAACTGTATTTTAAGCACTTCAGCGAGCTCCCCATTCCAACACTGATGAGCGAGGTCATGCTTGCAATGGGTGTGTCGCTGTCGCAACTTCCGGCGGCATTTTTCATATACCTCCGAGGATTCTCTAACATTTGTTAGAGTCTTAACATTCCTGCTACTCCATGCTTGTTTTTCTAGTACTACAAGTTGAACAAGGTCTCCAGCTCCGATGCCGGTCGAGTTGGATTGTCAAAGAGGATGCATGACCAGGATCTTATCGACGAACTTCCTTCGAACCACAGGTCGTGGAAGAAGGAGTTTATTTTTGTGACTTCAGAGTTTGTTCCCGGAAGCCGGGAGGATTGGATAGACATCAGCCGTGTGCACTTGGATGTCTCTAAGGGGTTGATTGCGGAGGAGCTTAAGGCAGTTGACGAGATCACCAAGGTTCTCAAAGCCTATCAACTGGACCGTGGGGTCCCCTTTGTCCTCTGTCAGCAAGAGGATTTCACTTTCTCTGATGTGAAGAAGTATAGGGAGGTTGCCAATCCTATAGATATGGAAACCGAAAAGAAGAAGCGAACGCTTCTATATTATGACGCACAACACCTCCGCATATGGCTGCCCGTTTGAAAAGTGCTAAACTGATTGTGCTTTCGAAAGCTAAGGGTCCAGTATCTCGGAGCACATTTGAGAGAGGTTCGAGCTCTCGATCGAGATCTGAGTTTGCTCCCTTCGATGTTCGATTGAAGAGAATGGACGATTTGAGACCAGAGGCTTTGGGGTCCACGACGTGCGCTCTACGTCAAATCCCATAGGAGGGGAATGGACGATTCAGGTGTGGGAATCGGCGATTCCGCTCCGAGTATGCTCTGGTTCGTTGGAACTTTTAATCTGTCATAGACTGACCCCTTTTATAGGGACCTTGGGGGCGTAGTCCGCGGCGGGCATTACGCCCGGCCATTATGGCGTCGGTTAATGACGCATTAATGGCGCGGGCCAGCAACAAGTAACGCTCGCGAGTCGGCGATTCAGGGGTGGAATCGTCGATCCAGAGGTGGAGTCGACGAGTCCTAAGGGACGAGATCGGCAGCCTACCAATGTTGACCATCTCGGCTTCGACTCGGCGATCCACCGCTGGAATCGGCGACTTGGTAGCTCAATCGGCGATTCATGGGGTTAACTTGAGGATTTGACGACGACCTTTGTTCCACAACCGTGTGGAGCACTCTGGGGGTCCGGGATAAAGTGACGAAACTCTAGTCTTTATTGAAGGGCGTTGCTGGGAGTGACTGATGTACTCAGACATGTCTCACCAGTACTTCCCCCTGAAGAGAGTACAAGAAACATGCGTGTATCGCCAGCTTGCACCTAATTTAGCTAGAGCGTTTGCTTGCTCATTAAGGCTCCTATTTATTAAGTTAATTTTGACTTCTGAAAAACCTTTTAGCATAATTATAGTTTGTTCTTTATAGAATTTTAGTGTAGGTTCCTTGATCTCAAATTCTTCTCGTATTAGACCATGCACTAGTTTCGATTCTGTGAATATTTTAATTAAGGCTGTCAACGGGTCCGGGTCCAGGTTTGGAACTGATTTTAGACACGTCAAAGGGTTTAGACCCGGAGAACCGGGTCCGGATCCAGTTTAGCCAGACCCGGACCCGGCTATTTTAAATCTTAGATAAATATAAATATTTTAGTAAGTTAGGGTTTAAATATAAATATTTTAATATATGTTGTATAATATATTAGTAACTTAAAGGTGAAATATAAATCACCAATTAATATTAGAGTTTCACTTTCACACTTTCACCAATATATTTAATTTTTTATTGTTTTTTTAGGTAAAAAAATACATTTATTGTCTTTCACAACGAAAGTCTTTCAAAATTGTTGATACTATTGTGAGGTAAATTAACATACCAGTTTATAGCGTCATCCTCCAGAGTTCTTCTAAACATTCTATACCATAAGTCTCTTTTGTCGGTTACATCCTCCAAATTGGACAGATATTTATGAACGTGGTTGACTGGTTCAGAGTTTCCCTTATACTGGGGTAGTTTATGTTGGATCGTGCTCCTAAGGATATATGTCTCTTTTCGTGTTTTTCAAACTAATGCAGAAGATATTTTAAAAACAATAGTTAGCCAAGATAATATAGAAAAAAGTGTCTCAATTAAACTCTTGTATCTCAAGATGGAGGTCTTTTAACTGATCGTACGTACAACTATATATATATGGATATAGTCTGTACTTAGATTATTGTAAACTTTGAATATAACTGGATATAAAGTAATAACCTCTGTCTTATGCCTGATAACAGGAACAAGGATCTACGGAATATTTAACCTCTGTCTAAACCTGATAACAAGAAGAGGGATCGAAGTAATATCAGTTTATAATTTATAATCGGTGGATTTAGCCGTTGATATACTATAAGCAGAAAGGAAATCAACACGAATGATTTATACTGGTTCACCTAAATCTTGCGCTAGTCCAATCCGCTAAGTGTGTAATTCACTAGCACAAAGGTATTGGCAAAACCTATATAAGATCTAGGAATAGAAGCTTATGAAACTTTGTGTAAGCTTTGGGTTGCCCCGGTCCCGCCCCATTCCGCGTCTCGATGGTAACCGGAGGACGGGGCAGATATTATGCCCCGTTTTTTATTTTTTTGCCCCGTGCCCTGCTGCCCCGGTCATATTCCGAGGCGGGTCTCAAGGCAGGGCAAAACCCGTGCAGGTCGCCACAATTTTGCCCTAGTTTCCACGCCCCGGTCACCGGGTCAGCCGCTCGTGACCTGCCCCGTTCTCACCCCTAATATTGATACTTCATTTCTTCACCAAATTCAACATATTATATATCAATTTAAAACTATTTTAATTTTCAATCTTTTATTAAATTAAATATTTTTATTGTAATTGATCGTTTGTTATTTGAAATCGTATTTTTTGAAAAATTATTTAATGAGGAAAGTCAAATATTATAAATGAAGTTAAAATATGCAAATATCTATTAGATTTTTATCCAAAGTTATTATTGATTTTTTATCTAAATATCTTTTTCAAAAAAAAATCTTATCCAAAACACCACAAGTAGGGGTCAAAATAAACCAGCCGAGTCGGGCCTAGAGTGACATAAGCCCAACTCGTTTATTGGCCCAAGCTTGACTTGTTTATTAAATGAATCGGGCCGGGCTTTTTTATTTCAGTCCAAGCTCGGGTTTGACTCGACTCGAACAACTTGAATAATTTTTTGTTTTCTTTCTCTTTCTTTGAATCTAATATATATAACACTATGGGTTTTTAGGACGTCTAAATTCTAACAATGTGTCAATTGGCACTATGTTTTTGGGTTTATCAATCCGAGTCAAGTTGAGCTTCATGAGCCTGGGCTAAATTTCCATAATCACATACGATTTTATTGTAAACCATTTAAATAGATATAAACGATCGTGATTGGACGACCTATAATTTTTTGGAATTACAATCTCTCCTGAAAAATTCGAGTCGGGTCTAGGGTGACTTTAGTCCGACTCGTTTAAGAAATGAAGCTTATTTTTATCTTGAGCTCGGCTCATTTAATAACGGATCAAGTCGTTCCCAACGGGCTCGGTCTAAATTTCCATCCATAGATATAAGTGTATCATTAGGGTTTATTTAAATAGGACATGCTTTTGGTGCAGACATGCTTTTGGTGCAGTTCGTCCACACCAAAAACACGTTGCGGACGTCCCCTACACTCGTCGTGCGTTCGGGAACTACACTCGTTGTCCGCTGCGGACATCTGGGAACTGCAGGAACCCATCACAGGAAATGCAGGAACCCATTGGGCTTGACCTGGAACCCATCGCGGTTTCATCGCAAGTGAGCGACTCCGACATCGCAAAACAAAGTGGTTTCTGAAACTCACCTCGTACCGTCGGATTGACAAATCTGTCAATCCGAGCCTCATCCGCAACCCACCTGTGGACGTTCACAGGTGAAACGGGCTGTATTTAAATATAATATTTATCAATAATTTTGATTGTGCATTATTGATCTTAGAATTTACACTCCTAAAAAGTTTCATTGGTTCAAATATAATATTTATCATTAGGTTTTTTGATAACGAGGAAACTCTCTACAAGATATAGAATTGTCTACCTCTGGATGATATACCAGAATCACATAATATATCATCAGACAGATCGTAGTTGAAATGTACACAGCGAGACTCGAACCCTCACTACAAAAAAAAAGATATTGTATGACAGCTTATAGTGATGGATTTCCGCCATGACAAGTTCAGTACTTTTGAGGGCGGAAATTCGCCATCGAAAGATGAAGACCCTAAAGGGTTTTTTAATGATGGATTTTCGCCACTGTATGTCGAAGAGTTAAATGACGGACTTCCACAAGCAATGTTTTAAACCACCATAGATAAATTAGCGCCAAATGTCTTTCGCACCATATATAATAGATGGCGGATTTCCGCTACCATATAATTTTCAGTTTTCGTGAAAATTTTCAGATTTCGTGGGGGATTATATTTCCGCCACTGATATCTTTTTTGCGTGGAAAATGATGAGAAATAATAAACGACGGATTAACAATGGTGGTTATGATGTTTTTCTGACGGTTATCGTCCTGACAGTCTTTTTTAATAATGGATTTCCACATGGATCACTTTTAATGACGAAAATCCGTTATCAAAAGACCGTCACACAATGTTTTTTTTCTTGTAGTACCTGAACACTCAGAAACTTTAATAGTTAATGTGACCAGTTGATCTAATCTCCTTATGTCGCTTCTTCCATACTCATGTCATAGATTTAGATTCAGCTAAGTATATCCCTCAAGTAACCTTTATTCAATAGGATTGAAAATAAATGAATGCGTGCAACTAAGTAATTAATTATTCAGAAAACACATTGATTTGCTTAAATAATCATCTGATATATATGTTTGATGTGCCTACACGTTAACTTGATAGTTTATCTATCTTCTTGTTCTTGTTTTTTTTTCTTGTTATATCGATCTATCAGCAAATTTCTGATAACAAAAATTGTTCAGAAATGTTGACGAAATTTTCTTTGAATTTAATTTACCGATTACTTTTGTTTCTTCTTCTGTCATGTAATAGCTTTCTGCCCACGATTCAAATCTCATTCGGCTACAACAATTTCATGAACAAAGTGGTGAAGGTCTCGATTGGAGATTGCCCGGAGGAATGGAAAAACATATGTCTTTATGGGGATGCAGATGAATTAGACGACAGTGGAGTGATAGACCTTACCTCGAAGAACGCAACAAGTGGGTTAGAATGGAGCAAGGGCATTGCAATATATTCAAAACCCATGCAATTGTGGAACAAGCAAACCGAAAGAGCTTCAAATTTTAGAACTGAATTCTCCTTCATCATCAAATCATCTCATTCAGATCTTCTTTCAGGTGATGGTCTTGCTTTCTTCATCTCCAGTTTTCCATATGAAGATGTAAGTTTATCAAGAGGTAGTGGACTTGGATTGGTGAGTATATACAATCGATTCAATGAGTACCAAAATAACAGCTTTGTTGCAGTTGAACTAGACACCTCACATGATTTTTGGGATCCAAGTCCGACTCATGTGGGGATTGATGTTAACTCGATTCGCTCTGAGGTCTATAAGAATCTTTCAGCCGGATTGAAGAACTCTCAAGGCATGGTACGAGTGAACTACAATTCTACAACATTCAATCTCTCAATTTGGATGGACTTCGATGATGATGATTCTACTCCCACAGTATTATCAAACATTGTCGATCTCAAGGATAAGCTTCCTGAGAATGTCTCTGTTGGCTTCATAGCTGCAACAAGCACAAACACTGAGGTCAATCAAATCTTATCATGGAGTTTTTCTTCGAGCTACGATGGAGAACAACAACAATTCACAAACAATGAAGAATCAAAGATTAAAAGAACTACAAAAACCGGGTTAGTGATTGGGTTGGTTTTCGGTATAGCATTGTCCATTTGTTCTTTTGCACTCATATGGTATTGTTTGAAGCGCAAAAATAAGAAATTAATGCAACAACAAGATCCAAAAGTTGATGATGATGGTGATGGTGATGAGATAGACATGGATCTAGACGAGGAACTTGGAGACCAGAATTGCCCTAGAAGTTTTTCTTATCAACAGTTAGTAATGGCAACCGATAACTTTAATGAAAATAGAAAGCTAGGGGAAGGAGGATTTGGGCAAGTTTACAAAGGATTTCTAAAAGAAGTAAACTTAAATGTAGCTGTTAAAAGAATCTCCAATCAAACTAAACAAGGTCGAAAGGAGTACATCGCTGAGGTGAAGATCATTAGTCAACTCAGACATAAGAATTTATTGCGACTTATAGGATGGTGTCATCGAAAAAATGATTTCATTATTGTTTATGAACTCATGGAAAATGGGAGCTTAGATTCATATATGTTCAACCGCGAAAGATCATCTATACCATGGCCATCGAGGTACAAGATCGCACAAGGGTTGGCATCCGGCTTGCTATACCTACATGAAGAAGGTGAGAAATGTATTGTGCATAGAGACGTCAAGTCTAGCAATGTTATGTTAGACAAAACCTTCGATGCCAAGCTTGGAGATTTCGGATTGGCTAGACTAACTGAACATGGGAGAGGAATGCAAACAACATTCATGGCCGGAACAATGGGATACATAGCACCGGAATGCATCATCACAGGGAAATGCAGTAAGGAATCTGATGTTTACAGCTTTGGCATTGTTGCTCTTGAGATTGCATGTGGTAGAAAATGCATTGACAACAGTCTTGAAGAGAAGAACAAAAAACTCGTCGATTGGGTTTGGACAATGTATGGAGAGGGAAGATTGTTAGAAACTGTTGACAAAAGAATACCACTCAATAGTAATAGTAATAGTAATTCTGATGAAAATGATTATGAAGATCAACAAATTCGACATTTGTTGATGGTGGGTTTATGGTGTGCTCATCCTGATCTAAAGCAAAGACCTTCCATGACTCAAGTTATTGCTGTTCTTAATCTGGAAGCACCATTACCTAATCTTCCTCCTATGATGCCAGTTCCATCATTTATAGCACCTCCTTTCACGACTATTTCAACTATAATAGGCGATTCAATAACCGACAACAACAGTTTTTGGTCTCACTCTACTTCGACCAATCTTCGCTAGGTATGTATTCAACTCTTAAACACTTCATCTGAATCTGATATACCAGAATGAATAATCTGAAATATGAGTTGTTTGCATTGTTATTTCTATTTTTTTGGGTGTTATTTACGCATTTAAGAACCAACATTTTATAGTTAATTGATTTTATTTTCTATTGAGGGTGTTTTTCATCCTGTCAAAATGTTGTAAATCATTATCACATTTTTTTAATCTAAATAAAAATTGAATGATATATAGAAAATGAGGTTATTATTGCAAATGTAAACTCCTTGAGAATCGAGGGTAATGTTGCAACAAAAGTTCGGTATTCGAAAAATTATTCGGTTCGGTCATTAAACGAATCGAACCAAAACCTTGGTTGAGATTCGACGAACGGTTCAGTTCGTTTAACATTTTTATTATATTTTATTATTTTATATTTATATTTATATTATATAATTTTATATTATATAATTTTTATTATAAATTTATATTATATAATTTTTATTATAAATTTATATTATATATTTCATAATTTATGCATATTTTTATAATTTTTTATTAATACAATATATTAACACTGGTTTCTAATCAACATTAAAAAAAGATGTCTAAGAATTGACTCAACAAAAAATAGAATATAAGCAATGTTTTTTTTATTGTTTATTTTTAAAAGATGATCATGAACATGTTTATTTTTTTTAATGTTTATTTTTAGAATGATGTAAAAAATGTTCAGTATTCGACGAACTATTTAGTTCGGTTCGGGTTCGGTTAGGTTAGGTTCGGTCCGAAATCGAATATTTAATTATTCGTTCGGTAAGCTCGAGTTGCAACGCTAATCATGGGGGTTGATGAGCGATATGGATCGGGTGAGCCCGAAAAGCTCAAGTATGGGTTTGGGTTGATTTTTTAGGCTATATATTGTACCTGATTTGATGAATCCTAATCTGATCTTTTGGATTCACTTGAAATCCGACGAAATTTATAAAAAAAAAATTAAATAATTAATGTAGGGGTACAAATGTACAATTAGGGATGTAAATGGGTCCGGATCCGAGGATGGGTCTAATTTTAACCTCATTAAGCATTTTAAACTCTGAGGTCCGGGTCTAGATTAGCCAGACCTGGTTGTACCTGGACCCGGAAATTAAATAGATAATAATTAATATATTATCTTCAACTTTAGTATTTTAATTATAAAAGTGCCCATTGTATTTTCTTAACATATATTATCTTAACTTTAAGGTTTTAATTATAAAAATACCCATTATATTATTTTAACCCTAGCTGGTTTATTTCTTAAAATACAAGTAACAAAATTACACGACTCTAATTTCAAACACAAGATATGTTCTAACAGTTGTGAATTTTTGATTATGTATGTCTAATTAAATATTTTAAAACTATTACATAATATTTTGAAATTAATTTTAATTTTATATTTTACTGTTTAGACTTTAATTAATTTTTTTAGGTAAAATTCTCTATTTGGATTCAGACCTAGATTTTTTTATGGATCTGGATCCAGATATTTTCCTTCTGGACTGGACCGAACCGGATGCTGCCCAAACTCGGACCAACTTTATAAATCCAGGTCCAAGCCAGCCACCCCAGACCCGACCCATATTTACACCAAGGATTTATAACTAATTGATTCCCTTCTAAAATATTCTAGAAGGGTTAGTTATAATCCTATGTGTGATGATAATGTAAAAATGAAATTTTGAACATGCATTATAATGAAAATGTAAACAAGCATTAAAAATTTAAAATGAAAAGGTGAAAATTTATTATAATGAAAATGAGAAATATGGAAGTAAAATGTAAAAAAATGATTCTGGATATTATAGATTTGACTTTAAAATGTGTAAATAAAATTTTGAATTAAAATAAAAATATGTGAACATGCTTTACCTGATCTAAGATCTTCACTGTCTTTTTTTAGCTAATCTCCATGTAAACTCTCTTTAATTTTAATTATATTTTTCTTCATCAAAAAACATACATTTAAACCCGAACCCGATCCGAACCCGATCCGAACCCAAACATGTTGGATCCGGGTTCGGGTGAATATTTTCAATCATAAAACCCAATGTAAAGGACCTGAACTAAGGATGAGCGGATATGGGGACGGAAAAATATCCGGACCTAAAAATCTTCCCCGTTTCCATACCCAGCCAATGACCCGACCAAATTATTGAATTTTTTTATTGATTTTAAACAATAATTTTAAATACTGAATTAAAAAATCAAAAATATGAAATTAAAGTCCAAATATAAATTATTCAAATAGTTAAAAATTAAATTTTTAGGGATTTGAGGTTAAAAATTTAGGAAATATTAAAATGTTGGGGGTAGGGGTGAGAACGAGGTGGATCGCCCCGGTTCTGCCCCGTTCCGTGCCCTGGTGGTAATCGGGGGCGAGGCAGATATTATGTCTCGTTTTTATTTTATCGTCCTGTTACCACGTGTCCCGTTGCCCCGATCATTTACGGGGCGGGTCTCAGGGCAAGGCGAAACCTGGGCGGGCGCCTCGGTTTTAAAAAAATAATTTTTAAATAAATTATATTAGATATAGGATTATTATTATTATTAAGATTAAGCTTAAACTTTAACTTTTAAACCTTTTATCTATCTTAGATTTACTTTTTGTTTTAACTTTTAAAATTGAGGGTAAAAAGTTTACCAATTTTAAATTTTAGATTTACTTTTTTAATTATTTTTTTATAATTTGTATTTTATATATTTTTAAATTTTTTTAATATTTTATTTTATAATTCCAGACAGCCCCGTTCTGCGCCCCGATCACCAAGTCCGGGACAAGAACACCGGGGCAGGAGATAAGGGTGTCTGACCCGCCCCATTCTGGCAGAACGGGACAGATCACGGGCGGGACGCCCCGGTCCTTAAAACGGGGACGGGTCAGATGCTCTGCCTCTCTGACCCGCCCCTAATTATCTACCAAATAAAAAAAATAAAATAATTGCAATAAAATCATTTATAATTCTACCTACCGACTCCGAATACATCAGTAACTACCTACCGAGTCCAAATACACAAGTAACCGGCTTCTGGAGATGCAGACGCAGCCATAGCAAATCCCATCCCTCTGCCTTCTTCGGCTCTTCCACAGTAGTACAGTACCACTTTCCTGAAGAAGAAGAAGAAAAGCGTACTTCTGAAGAGCGGTACTGAGAAATAGAAATTAGGTTTTGCGTTCTCCGAGGACGAGTCAGACTACAATAACATAGGTATTAGATATTAATATTTTATTGTTATATAGGCATAAGGATTAAGGATAGGTCATAGCATAGGATCATAGGAAATTAGGAATATAAATTATAGGATATTAACATATTTTATTATTATTTTAATTATATCTAAAAATAAAGGGACGACCCTCCGGGGTTGAACTTGCCCCGAGACCCACCACGAAATATGACCAGGGCATGGGGCAAAAATTAAAAAATCGGGGCAGATATTCTGCCGGAAGGAGGCGGGACCGGGGCGACCCACCCCGTTCTCACCCTTAACCCGAAACCCGGAAAAATTTATAAATAAAATTTAAAATTTAAAATTTAAAATATAAATAAAATTTTATTTTATATAAAACATTTTATAAAAATTTAATATACACATTTAATAAATTTTCCTCTTTTTCTAAAATCTAAACTTTAATTTATTTTCATTTATCTCTTTTCTTCTCTTTTATTTTCATTTTTCCTTTCTTGGCCGTCGTCGTCGAATCTATTTTTACACTTGAGTCTTTCATTAAGAATTATTTGACATTTTATCTTATTTAACATTTAAAAAAAAAATTAAGAACTTTTTAATCAAAATTTTTAAATTATTTAAATAACAGACTTTTTTATTAAAAAAAATGTAAAAGTTATTAAACCGGCCGAATCAGATTCGGGATTTATAATTTTAGATATTTCGAAAAACTCGAGTTCAGATTAGAGCAAACTTGAGTAAAACCCAATGGTGATCTAATAGAGATCCAACCCTATTACTTAATGGATATATAACCTATATAGTCCAGCCCATAATGTCCAAACCCGACCCGTTTATTTTTTATGGTTTATCCATTTCAAGTTTAACACGTGACCAACACACTTCCGTTTCTTGGAAGAAGGAAACGAGTGGCCACGGTTGCAAAGAGTCGCCGGCAACGAAATCCACATGTTTTAGAGATAATGTTCCGACTTTCTTTCCATCCATTAGAGACTGATTTCAAAGTTAATCACTCCGATGACCCAATATCTTCTGCCTGACTATTGAACGGTGGTCTCTTCCAATATCTATCCCCTCTTACTTCTTCTTCTTCTGCTTATTTTCCATGGCGTAACAAAAAAAACAATGGAAGCCCTTATGATCGTTTTCGCACCAGTTGGATCGTTTCTGGCCCCGACCCAGTTCGATTCCGATGTGGGTTTCTGCAGTCAAACCATGAGAACCCGAAGATCATTGGTCAGTAGACGTTGGGTAGGTTTTTCTTCTTCCTCCTCTTTCGTTTTCCCACTTGAAGAGAGAAACAAACCCCCCCAATCCGATTACAAGCTGAGTGACCATGACGAAGATAAGAACCCTACGAGGATCGACGTTCGTAGATTAGCTCGGAGTCTACGGGAATGTCCAACGGCGGAAAGCGTTGGTGAAGTTTTCAGCGGATTTGAAGAGCTCCCACCGCCTCAAGTCTACTCGTCTCTGATAAAGAGTTTGGGTATCGACGGCAAGTTGGATTCTTGTTTCGCCATTGTGGATTGGCTGAAGGCCAACAACAACAACAGCAGCAGCAGCAACAATGTGTTCGTGTACAACAGTCTACTTGGGGCGGTGAAGACGACAAGAGAGTACGGGCAGGTGGAAAGGGTGATGGAGGAAATGGAAGAACAAGGTATTCATCCCAACATTGTTACATACAACACATTGATGTCTATCTACATGGAGCAAGATCGGCACCACGAAGCGCTAGACATGTTCGATAGAATCGAACATGAGGGTTTGGTAGCTTCCCCGGTGACATATTCGACGGCATTGGTAGCATATTGGAAGCTGGATGATGCTTTCGGTGCCCTCCGTTTTTACGTTGATTCTCGGCCGAAATTCTCTACCTTGAAATGCCCGAATGAGGAGGTGAGGAAATTGGAGAGGTTGATAATTCGGATTTGTTACCAATTGATGCGAAAATGCATTGTCTCTGCAACAATGGAGGCTAGTGTGGGGAGCATAATAAAGTTAGTAAGTGAATTGGAGAGGGCAAATGTTCCAGTTGGCCGTGTCGAATTTGAGAAGCTTGTATGGGCGTGCACGCAACCGGCTCATTACACGATCGCAAAGGAATTCTATCAACGAATACGGGAGTTAGATGATGGCGCGATTAGCTTGTCAGTTTGCAATCATTTGATATGGTTGATGGGGAAATCGAAGAAATGGTGGGCGGCATTGGAGATCTATGAGGATTTGTTGGTTAAAGGTCCAAGCCCTAACAATCTATCCGTTGAGCTTATGATGTCGCATTTCAACATATTGCTATCATCTGCGGGAAGACGTGGTATTTGGAGATGGGGACTTAGATTGATTGACAAAATGCAATCCAAGGGCTTGAAACCGGGCACTCGCGAGTGGAATGCAGTGTTGGTCGCATGTTCCAGGGCTTCTCAGACCAAAATGGCGGTTCAAGTGTTTAAGAGAATGATTGAAAGTGAACAAAAACCAACAATACTCTCTTATGGTGCACTTTTGAATGCTCTTGAAAAGGCAGAGCTCTATGAAGACGCTTTCTCCGTGTGGCACCACATGTCTAAAGTCGGCGTGAAACCAAATCTCCACGCTTACACAATTTTGATATCGATTTACATTGGAAAGGGCGATCTATATAAAGTGGAAACCATTCTAAATGACATGGTATCAGAGCAGATCAAACCCACGGTGGTCACTTATAATGCGATAATTAGCGCTTGTGGTAAGAGGAAGTTGGGAAGGATCGGTTATGAGTGGTTTCTTAGGATGAAAATGAACAATGTGACTCCAAATGAAATCACTTATCAAGTTTTGATTGATGGATTAAGTCGAGACAAAGTTGATTCGAGGCGTCTTTTGGTTGAGGTTTTTCTGCAGGGGCGGAATTTAGGGTTTAGCCTTTCGGCAAAGACATACGATTTGGCTTTGGAAGGTTGTCGTGGGATGGATGTCGACGTCAGTGTTCTTGGTTGTCGGCCAGATGAAAAGAAGAAACAATATAGGAAGAATTTGGATAGTTTTGGAAGTTTGTAGGTAGACATTTTGTTTGACTTTTTAAAATTTTCTTATCAGAGTTTCATTTATTTCAAATAGGAAAAATAAATTCTATATATTTCATGGTATCAGAATGAGTCTATGTATTCGCCCGCAAGTGGAACACTCTCTTATTGAGTACCTCTCTTTGTGTATTGACGTGAGTGGAGTCATGTACAAGAACATGGCTAACGGTTATTGTATTTTTTTAAGCCAAGTGTTTGATGAAATGCAATATATGAAAAATTATCTTAACTTGTTGTTTTTTTGTCATTCTCCTGTTTCTCTTCCTCTGTTAAGATTCTATACCTAACAATTGATGCTTTCAATCCTCCGACCACACTACGGTCGAAGGAACTCGCTCTCGCACAAATGATGAGACTTTAAAGAAGTTGGACAATACCGTACAGAACTAGCAGACGACGATTGTCGGGAAGCATTAGCAAAACTTCTGGTGAACATCCAACTAAACCTGTAAATGGTATATCAGAATCCAAACATCTGCATTCGAATTTGAATATAAGAATCCGGATTCGAATTTTCGGATTTCGGATTCGGATAATATTATATATTTCGGATTCAGATTCGGATTTTCATATACGGAATTTATTCGGTCAGATATCCGGATAATTATTCGGATTCAGATACCTGCATATCCGAACTAGGTTAACTGGAGCATCAACTCTGGTTTTCATGGTATAACAGGAGACGATGACGTTAGCAGCTTCTAACAATGGAGAAGGGACTGTAAATGTTTGAATGTTTGACCATTCGTCCATCCGGATCCAAACCATTTAACCAGTCCCACCGGACTTCCAGGTCTGTAAATGTTTGAATGAAATGTAAAGATTATCGTTTCCAGCACGCAATCGTCCACAGGTTGGCGATTCCAGCACCCATGCGACGCAATATCAAATGCGACTCAAGTCCCATCGGTGTGGCTGACCCAGCTTTGCCATCGACCGTGCCAGCTCCGGCAAGGTGATGAACCCATTCCCGTCACGGTCGAATGACTGGAAAATCTGCATCAGTTTGTTCCTGGTCGATCAGCTCACGTTCGTTCATCACCGGTGCAATTGCCTCGGGAGTCCATGTCGTCCAGGATTGAGCGGATCCGATCCCCCATTGGCTTTATTCCAAGAGACCAGAGCAGAGCAGCAAGCTCTAGCTTCGTAAGGCTTCCATCTGAATTCATGTCGAATCTTGCGAAGATCTCTTTTAGTTGGAGGTATCGGGTGCTGTTCACCCGGCCCATCGACTTGATCACGCACAAGGACCACCGTCCGCCGTAAGGAGCTGACGATGGCCGCAGAAGCACAAGGAACAAGGAAGAGGGAGGTCTGTCTGACTGTCTGGTAAAGTGATTCAATTCATTGTAGCTGGGTTTTCTATTCTTGGTGTTTTGTGGCTGGATCGGAGTTTGTTTTGTACGAGGGTAAAGGTCAACAAGGAATCAACCAACATCGTCACCGTTCATTCATGTTCTCATATAACAGTCATCTGACTGAGTCAGAATCTAACTTTGACTTTTGTATCTTCTAAAATCCAAAACCTTTAATTGTCTACTTATCCAACCAACTGATTGTGTGAATAAATTTTTTTAAATAACATAGTTTCTATAAAAGAAATCAAATATATCTATCTAGACATACATTTTGTTCTCTTTTAATTTTGTTCTCTTTTAATTTTGTTCTTTTTTTAATCAAATATACCAAGTTGGTCACTCTTATGTTAATGCTCTAATGTTGGTTTCTCTAATGTTGACGTCAAATTTTTGCGACAAACCAAGTTGATCATCCTTATGTTGGCGTCAAATTTTTAGGATCAACCAAGTTGGTCGCCTAATGTTGGCGTCAAATTTTTGCGACCAATCAAGTTGATCGTCCTTATGTTGACGCCAAATTTGTGGGATCAACCAAACGGCTTTATGTTGGTGCCAAAAATTTAGTCATATTTAGATTTATTGAGCGACCAACCAAGTTGGTCACCTTCAAACGACCAACTCAAAAAGTTGGTCGTTTATAGATCACTAACAACAGGGTTTCTTGCGACTAACGTAGTGGCCAAAAAGTTGGTCGTTTTTTCTATAAGCGTTAAACTTATGCCTTTTTGGGATCAACTTGGTTGGTCACAAAAAAGCCTTTTTCTTGTAATGTATGAATGGGGTCATTGCCCAAATCATGCCGCATCAACGTCGTTCATCGGCGATTCCAAACATAATCGATGATCATGTAAGTTTGTTTTTATCTTTTATCTTTGATTATTAATGAATTAAAAATTAAAAGGTTATTATTTTTCCAAATCAAATCTCTGTTTATTTATTAAATTAATAACCTTTTAATTTGAAATATAATTGATAGTGTAAGTTAATTGTTAATTGTATTAATTAAGTTGATTTATAATCATATATTAATTAATGATCGATGGTTTATTATGGTTAATTAATGATTTCTGATTAATTAATTAATTGAATTAATTGATTTTTCTTACAGTTTATTATGGATGGTATCATTATCCATATCATGCTGCCTCAACGTCGTCTATCGGCAATTTCAAACATGATCGATGGTCATATAAGTTTGTGTCTATCTTTCATTTTTGATTATTAATGAATTAGAAATTAAAATGTTATTTTTTTTCCAAATCAAATCGTTGTTTATTTCTCAACTTAATAACCTTTTGATTTAAAATATAATTGATGATTTAAGTTAATTGTTAATTGTAGATTGATATAATTGACTGTAACCAGAGCCAGACCCAACTCCCCTCATCGAACTTGTAAGGCCGCCGCCTCAAGTCAGCATATATCTTCATCCTCTTCTGAGTCGCTTGTAGATTGATCCTAATTAGCTCGCACAATAGTCGCGATCCCAAAAAAAAGGACACAGTCCAGATTTATGGATAATGTTTATATACATATGCACTATCTATTAATGAATATAAACCACGACATACCGTCGATCAAAATTTTTCCGGAGGTTGGATCGTAGAATCGTAGTAGCAATGATATGACCGTGCTCTTGCCGGAGCCGCTGGATCCGACAAGTACCATGCTCTTCCTTGCTTTAACCTTCAGATTGAAGTCTTCGAATATGATAATGTCAGGTCTTGATGGATAATGGAAACCATCCACCTTGGGTACATCCTCGCCCACGTCACTAGCAACCGTCGTGTTTCTATCCAGAACTTCGAAAACCGATGACGCCGTTTGATTCTCCTTTACGATATCCGGGGCCAAAGCCAGCGTCTCTCCCATTGCCAATGCCATGAAATACTTCATCACGGATCTGAAACTAGCTTCCCCTCGCCCCATGAAAACCGACCTGTACCACAATGTGAGACCGTAGGATGAGAAGAGGAAGAATTGGGTCACACCGTAGAAGATACCAGATATCTCTCCGCGACGGAAAGAACGTCGGGACGGTTTTTCCAGTTCCCGTGAGTAGAGGCCGATGATTTTGTCCTAGGAGCAGAAATCGACAACGGTTCGGATATTGATGACGGCCTCGGAAGCAAGCATGATGGCTTTCAGATAGATTTTGCTCAGGTTACCGTCGAAACCTTTCATGAAGAGCTTCTCGGTGATGTGACCGCTTATGAGAAATGGCTAAGTTGCAATAACATAAAAGCAATAACAAAAGAACACACGATCATTAATCCCACATTCTGAATCAGAATCGTAGACCGATCGACGGCGATGGTTCTTAAGAGTCTTGCATCTGTCTCCAACCTCGACGACAGAATAGAACTTGCATTTCTCATGTCATCGAACCACCCGATCGATCTCATTGCGTAAAATCGCTCCGAACATCATCTCGCGCACACGAAGAGTGAGTCTTTCGCCCATGATGCCGAAATTGAAATGGGCCAAGACATGAAAGAACACGCTTGCTATAAGATAACTCTCTTTTATAATCATTCTACCCATCATGAAGATTTCATTTATGATTAGTTGCTTGATTATGTTTTCCTAAACTACTGGTTAATTGGTTTCCTTTTAATTTGTTCTCCTTAATTTGCATTTGTAATTGTTTACTTAATTAGCGGTTGTAATTAAAAAAACACTCTTTCAAATCACATGCTCCTCCAGGAGAGTTTCTTTCCTCCTCCGGTCTGGCTCCGGTCGCATAAGTGGGAAATCTTCTCTCCAACGCTTTGACCCGCCGAGGAACACATAATTCAAATTTGACCGTTGCTTGGCACCACAGTAGTAGCTTGGCGTTAAAATGAAACATATATGGTAAGTCTTGTTCTTTATAAAAAGACTGGTTCTTGTTGTTAGAAAGTAGAAATTCAACTCATTCTGTATCTTCTGCAATTCAAGATTCCGGCAAAAACACTCAGAGTTCTTGGCATGGATCGTTACTTTTACCTTCGAGGTATCGTATTCAGAGCTCTCTCTTTCCGCACATTCATCTTTTCTTCATTTTGTTTCTGTTGAAATCTAATGTTTGGTGTATTAGTTGAACTAGTGTGGTTAAGATAGTTGTTCATGCATGTTAATGCATGTACAATCTAAACTCTTGAATATCCCACCTAAAAAACCAGAGGAGCAAAAAACTAAAGTCCCACCTAAAAAACCCGCGTACGAGGAAAGCACGGGAGATACAGAGGGGGAAGGATGCGAACTCCCAAACTGGTTAGAAGGCATGGAGACCCTGCACAAATCATTAATGGTGAAACCAGCACCTCTAAAATTCAGGCTGCCTAGGCTACAACTCTATGATGGGAAGATGGATCCATTAGACCACATAAATATGTTCAGATAAGCAATGCAATGGGTCATAACGAGAGATGACATCCTGTGCAGAGCATTCCCATGAATACTGAAAGGGCCTGCATATAGATGGTTCGTCGAATTACTACCAGGGAGCATAACAAGTTTTGCAGACCTGAAGAAAAAGTTCATTACCCAACATTGTGGGAACACAAGAGTCAGGAAGGGCACTGAGTCATTATTTGCAATCAAGCAGAATGGAGACATGCTTCGGAATTACACAACTAAATTCACAAAAGCTATGCAAAAAATCTCCGATCTGAACACAACAATTGCAATTTGTGCATACTCCAAGGGGCTAGACATGAACACACCATTAGCAATACAGTTAAATGTGAATAATGGGAAATGCATGGAAGATCTGCTAACAAAGACCCAGAAGTATATAAATTCTGAGGAGTATGAAAAAGAAAAAGAAAAAGAAAAAGAAAAAGAAAAGGAAAGGGGTGTCATAAGCAACAAAAAGGCATATGAAGCACCAAAACAAAAAATTTAAAAATTCGAAAAAGGAGAGTCATCCTGGAGACCAAAACACAATAGAAAAGTCTACCAGACATCTGAGGAGTTCGGAAAATCAAAGTACCCAAGGTTCAAAGACTTGGGATTCACAGTTTTCAGCACTCCAAAAGAGGAAATCTACAACAAGAAGAAAGGAAGAATAAGGTTTCCTCAACCAGCAGAATTAAACCCTGCAACAAAAGAGGCCTGGACAAGAAGGAACAGGTACAGCAAGTTCCACAAGGACTACGGGCACAACACAGAAAACTGCAGAGAACTGAGTGCTTTCCTAGATACTCAGGTAAAGGAAGGAAAGCTAAAACAATACATAAACACAGTAGAAAGGGGGCGACAAAGTTGCAAGGACCCGAGCAACAAGGGTAAGTGACAACGCTCAAGGAGTCCTGATTCAGACACTGATCACAAGAGGAGAGTAATAAATCTAATCTTCGACGGAGGATCAGTAGGAGAAAGCAGAAGTTACTTGCGAAAGGTAATACAGACCACTACAGTACCAAAATCTAAAAAGAGGTCATACCCAATCGAGGGAATAAGCTTCTCTGAGGAAAATCTGAATAATGTGGTCAGCCCGCACGAAGATCCACTGGTAATACAGGTGGACGTCGGGGATGATTTAAGTCTGAGTAAAGTCATGGTGGACAATGGAAGCTCAGTAGACATACTATATGATAGTACAGGGTCCAACACACAGACCATAGTACTAAAAGATGTATCCCAAGATATCTAATACGCAGAGTTGAGGGGAGTACTGGTGGTACAGTATCCCGAACCCGGTCACAACTTACCAGCAACTAAAAGTCCGGATAGCCTAAGATGAGTTGAGGTACCTATTCTAGGATTGAGGAGGTCCCAAGTCGAATCCTAGGAAGATCGACTTTTCCAAAGTCGATCCCCAGGAAAGTCGGATCCCAAAAAAGTCGATCTCTGAAAAGTTGACCTTGGACCCCGATCTGATCAGTTAGGCAGTTAGGCGGTTACTGCCCAAATGACCAGATTACCCCCATAAGAATCCCTATAAATAGGAGGCACCCCCCACTCATTGAAGGCAGGTCATTTGGAGTGGAGAAGTCCTAGCGAAGCAGAGCTCTGCGCACTTGAGTTCCGGTCCAATTTCCTGCGGAGTTCCTCGCTTGGCGCTTGTTGGAGCGTCTTGGAGTACTTATCGGTTTCACCCTCATCAATTGGCGCCGTCTGTGATTCAAAGATATTTACGACAAAAGCTCCTCGACTTTTTCGAAAAAAGGGTTTGACTTTTTTCCAAGTCGCCAGCCACGGAGTCTTGCGAGGAAATCAGCTCGGGCTCGGCAAAGGGTCGACTTTTCAGAAGATCGACTTTTTTCTTCCCAGAAGAAAAGTCGATTCCTCAAGGAGCTACGCTTTCAAGCTGCGACTTTCGAGGAAGTCTCCAAGTGCACAAGAATCGACTTTTTTCTTTTCAAAAAAAAAAGTCGAACACTCCAGGATGGTAATGACACGAAGTACTTCTCAGGGAGGGGCCAACTCTCAGGAGGCACCAGAACAGCAGCCTGACAACTCAAAAACTAAAAGACCAATGGGTCGGCCACCTAAGGCTAATAAAAACAAAAACACCCCCATTATTTGCAATCAAGCAAAATGGAGATATGCTTCGGAATTACACAACTAAATTCACAGAAGCTATGCAAAAAATCTCTGACATGAATACAACAATTGCAATCTGTGCATACTCAAAGGGACTAGACATGAACACACCATTAGCAATAAAGCTAAATGTGAGTAATGTGAAATGCATGGAAGACCTGCTAACAAAAGCCCAGAAGTATATAAATTCTGAGGAGTACGAAAAAGAAAAAGAATGGGGTGTCATAAACAACAAAAAGGCATATGAAGCACCAAAACAAAAATTTAAAAAATTCGAAAAAGGAGAACCATCCTGGAGACCAAAACACGATGGAAAGGTTTACCAGACATCTGAGGAGCTCGGAAAATCGAAGTACCCAAGGTTCATAGACTTGGGATTCACAGTTTTCAGCACTCCATAAGAGGAAATCTACAACAAGGAGAAAGGGAGAATAAGGTTTCCTCAACCAGCAAAATTAAACCCTGCAACAAAAGTGGCCCGAACAATGAGGAACAGGTACTGTAAGTTCCACAAGGACTACGGGCACAACACAGAAAACTGAGTGCTTTCCTAGATACACAGGTAAAGGAAGGAAAGCTAAAACAATATATAAACAAAGTAGAAAGGGGGCGACAAGGTTGCAAGGACCCAAATAACAAGGGTAAGTGACAGCGCTCAAGGAACTCTGACTCAGACACTGACCACAAGGGGAGGGTAATAAATTTAATCTTCGGCGGAGGATCAGTAGGAGAAAGCAGAAGTTACTCGCGGAAGGTAATGCAGACTACTGCAGTACCGAAATCTAAGAAAAGTTAAACCCAAGCGAGGGAATAAGCTTCTCTGAGGAAGATCTGGATAATGTGGTCAGCCCGCATGAAGATTCACTGGTAATACAAGTGAACATTGGAGATGACTTAAGTCTGAGTAAACTAATGGTGGACAATAGCAGCTCAGTAGACATACTGTATCTAGCTGCATTTGAGAAAATGGGATACAAAGTGGAACAATTAACCCCGGCCAAGAAAACCATATACGGGTTCACAAACACAAAGGCCTCAGTAGTAGGAGCCATCGATTTACATATCTCCCTAGGGAAAAGAAACGGGAGAGTCTCACGCACGACACATTTCATTGTGGTCAACATAGATTCCCCGTTCAATGGGATCCTGGGCAGACCTAGTGATGAAGCACGAAATCTGCTACCAGTAGGCTCGCGGGGTCGCGAGGAGGGCCGGAGGCTTTGGAGTCCACGACGAACGCTCTACGTCAATGTACCTGCAGAAGGGGAGGGGAATCGGCGACTCTCTTGGGAGTAGGCGATTCGGGCTCCAAGTATTGCTCTGGTTGGTGTGTGTCAAGTGTGAATGACTTGAGGGTAGAGGTCCCCCAAGGACCCCTTTTATAGGGTCCTGGGGAACGTTTCCCCATTCATTAGCGTGGGGCCCACCCCATTAAGGTATCCTATTAAGGAGTGCCTTAATGACGTGGGCCCGCTCAAGTAACGGCTGGGAGTCGGCGATTCAGGTGTGGGAATCGCCGATCCAGAGGTTCAATCGCCGACTCCCCATGAGCCTAGTGGCAGCCTACCATAACTGTCCACGAGGCCTAGAGTCAGCGATTCACCCCTGGAGTCGGCGACTTGGTAGTCCCAATCGGAGACTCCCAGGTGCTGCCTTGAGTACTTGACGTAGACACTCCTTCCGAATTCGTGGAACTCTCCGGGGGTCCGGCATAATGCGACGGAACCCTAGTTCTTGTCGAAAGGCGTTGCTGGGAGTGACTGACGTGTTCAGGCATGTCTCACCAGTACTCCCCCCTGAAGAGAGCATGGCAAAACCCCCGTGTAGCCTCAGTCTCCCCCCCCCCCCCCGAGCAAGATAGTACGTGTGGTCCATGCACTATCAGATGGACTGATTCACTATTAGAATCTAGTCATTGTGCTCACAGCGACACTAATGACTCCGCGTGGTCCATGCACTATCAGATGGACTGATTCACTATCAGAATCTAATTCCAGGCCAATGGAACTACAAGTTTATAGTCCTACTCTGATCAAGAGCGACTTTTGCGGTGTGGATTCTGGCCGAAGCAACAGAATGCGTGGATTCACTATTAGAATCTGATTCTGGCCGAAGCAACAGAATGCGTTGATTCACTATTAGAATCTGATTCTGGCTGAAGCAACAGAATGCGTGGATTCGTTATCCGAATCGGGTTCTGGC